>JANHFT010003959.1:39331-51983 GCA_032467955.1 Pseudoxenodon macrops
GTTGGAGCATTCACAACTTCTGGAGGCAAGTTGTTCCACTGGTTAATTGTTCTAACTGTCAGGAAATTTCTCCTTAGGTCTGAGTTGCTTCTCTCCTTTCCATCCATTGCTTCAAAACTGTCGCCAAATGCAGAAATTCCTTAGCACACAGTTAAATTTGGAAATAGTTTCCAGAAGTTGGAGGCTTGAAATCTAACGGTTGGATCTTTAGATCAGACAATCGATCTCTGCTCTGAGCAGTCAGTAGAGCATTAAGAAGTTTCAAATGGATCCACAGAGGTTTCTCCTGCATTTACAAGGTCAGTTACCTGCAGGTAGCCCAGAAATTACAACGACAATTGTAAACAGGTTTTCTGTTGCTAAGAAAGACGGTTGTTGAAGGAGTCATGCCCAATTTTATTATCTGTTTTGCCGCAGTTGTTAAACAAATGACTGAAGTTTATACATGACTCACATGATTGTTATATGAATCCAGCTTTCACCATTGATGTTGCTTGTCGGAAGCCAGCTGGGAAGGTTGCAAATGGTGATCACATGACCCTGGGATGCGGCAATCATTGTAAATACATGCCAGTTGCCAAGAATCTGAATTTTGATCACATGACTGTGGGGATCTGCAATAGTCATAAGTGCAAGGACCTCTCTGCTGAATATTGGTATAGTCTTCACTCAGGTCCAAACAGTGAGTGGGAAAAATAGAAGCTTCTGATTGGTTGATACTCCTGGCAGCCTGCTACATAAAGACAGGCTGCCAGAGAGCTTGTTTGCTGGATTCCTACTGTTGCTGAATAAAGAGCTGTTACTTGAAGACCTGTCTCCTGGCTATCCTTACCCAGATCTAACACTGGTGATGAAGGTGGGATTCCAGGAGAACTAAGGAGAGCAAACAATCCAGCCAGGCGGAAAACGGGAGCCAAATGCAAATGAATGGCGAGTAGCAAGAATGTTGGCATTTCTCCCACCGCCTCCATTCAATCCTGAGAAGGAGAAATGGGACTCGTACATGACGAGGTTCGAATGTTTCCTCAAAGCCAACGATCTCCTGGGGTTAATGGACAAATGCAAAAGAGGTGTATTCCTGTCCCACTGTGAACCCGATATGTTCGAGACAGCCGAGTCTCTATCCGGACAAACTCCGGTACAGTCCGTGCCATGAACCGTGCTTTTAAGCACGCTGAAAACCCACTACAGGCCTACACAATCAAAGGTTGTTTGGCGCCACAATTTCAGGTAGCGGCTGCAACTGGAAGGAGAATCCATAAACCAGTACCTGGCAGCCCTCTACAAGACCGCAGCACATTGTGAGTTTAGGGATCTAAACAATATTTTATTAGATCAAATGATCTGCTTAAAAGGCGACTACTATCCCGAACAAACCTAACATTGCAGACTGCAATAGATGAAGCAAAGGCCACAGAATCGTCAACAAAAGCCGCAGAATCGCTGCATAAATTCGCAGCCATTTCCACAGAACCCAAGCCGGCAGCTGCTGTGCAAATGGGTAAGGAGGAAGACCATGAGAGCAACGGAGACGAAGTCTGCCACACAGAGAAAAAGCCTCCAACTGAAGGGACTGATATACGGCCATTCTGTGCCAGCTGTAGGGGACAGCACCCCAGATACACATGTCAGTTCCGAGATGCAACCTGTAGGCATTGTGAAAGGCATGGACACCTGGCAAAGGTGTGCAGAGCAAATCTCCCAGTTCAACAAAAAGTGGTTCCTGATGCACCACGAGCTGCAGCACCGTGCCCAAAATGACGTGAAAATCAAAGGTCTCAAAGTTCAACACTGAGGCCCAGGAGGCAAACCACCCAAGGGTCGCACACGCGATGGTCCACAGGACGGAGAAACTGAACCTTACTGTCAAGATCGGAGAGGCCCAGACAGAAATGGAGCTGGACACGGGGTCATCAGTCACCATCCTGTCCTGGCAGACAATGAGGAAAGTGGTACCAGGCCTAAAGAGGCAATACCTGAGGTGGCCCACCGTCAAGCTCAGCGACTACCAGGGAAACCGAATTCCAATCGTAGGCTGCATAGACGTCAATGTGAGCTACTGGAAATTCTTGGGGAAGTTACCAGCCGCCATGGTGGAAGGAGACCTTCCTGACCTACTTGGGCTTAACTGGTTCGAAGCCTTGGGACTTGGAGTCACTGGTGTCAATGCTATCGCAAACGCCCACCTCGACGAAATCATCGAGGAATTCAAGGACATTTTCAGCCCTGAACTTGGCAAGTATGTGGGCACCCCTATTTCTTTTAATTTGGATCCCAACATTGCCCCCATTAGAATGAAGCCTCGGAGGGTCCCCTTAGCACTTAAGCCCAAGATCTTAACTTATTAAACAGGGTGTATTAGAACTGGTTGATCATGTGAAGTGGGAAATTTCTATAGTGATGCCTATTAAAGGGGATGGCTCCATGCGGATTTGTGCCGACTATAAATGTACACTGAACAAGGCCCTTCAGTAGAGCGCCTATCCCGTGCCGATAGTGCAACATCTACTGCACTCCCTTGGGCTTGGCGCGATTTTTGCAAAACCTGATTTGGCGCAGGCGTACCAACTGCTGGTAGATGGCACTACCACTGAGGTGCAGACAATCATGACGCACAGGGAAGCGTTCAAATGCAATAGGCTACAATTCAGTGTCAGAGTAGCCTCGGGAATATTTCAAAGTATTATGGAGAGGCTTCTACATAAAATTCCCAGGGTAGTGCCCTATTTCGATGATGTGCTAATCACAGCCACAGATGAAGGGCAACTAAGAGACAGGTTGAGGGCCGTCCTATCCAAATTTCGAGCTACAGGGCTTAGCGCCAAGAGCAGCAAGTGCCATTTAGGGGTCCGAGAGGTCGCGTTCTTCAACAATCAGGGCATCCACCCCACCAAAAGCAAGATAAAGGCCATTCAATCGGCACCTCCTCCAAAAAATCAGGCCGAGTTACAGGCATTTTTAGGTCTGCTAAAATCAAGAGATTTCATGAGTATTTATTTGGGAGGGATTTTGACTTGGTTATGGACCACAAATCATTGTTGGGGCTCATTGCTGGGGATCGCCCCACACCAGTTACACTTTCTCCACGTTTTACCAGGTGGACTATTTTCCTGGCCGCCTACAACTATCGGCTGCTGCATCGGCCATGCCAATGCCCTGAGCCGATGCCCACTACCCAACATCCTCGAGGACCCGACCCCGGAGTTGCCAGTCCTCCTCATTGACATTCTGGACTCAGAATGGTAACTTCGGCCCAGGTCGCCCATGAGACCACCAAGGACCAGACATTCAGAACTATTCTGAACTGGGTGTGGAGGGAGTGGCCTACCGGCTTGTTGGAAAAGTACAAGCCTTTTGGGACAAGGCAACATACCCACCCAAGATTGATGCCTGCTATGGAGGGATAGAGTGGTGATTCCTGCAAGCCTGCAAGCTTGGTACTTAGAGTATTGCATGAGAGCCATCCAGAGATTGTCCGGATGAAAGCCCTCACCATGAGTTATATGTAGTGGCCAAAATTGGACCAAGAAATACAGGATTGGGTAGGGACATGTAAGCCCTGTCAGTACTCAAGTCCAGTCCCCGTGAAAACCCCAGTAAGGGAATGGGAAAACCCCCGAGCCCCATGGTCAAGGCTCCACATAGACTTTGCAGGGCCTTTCCATGGGCAAACATTCATGGTGGTTGTGGATGCTTACTCTAAATGGGTAGAAATAATATTAATGAGCACCACAACCACCGAGGCAGTAATCAAGGCCCTACAGAGACTATTTGTCACGCATGGCTTTCCGGACATAATAGCACCTCAATTTATGTCCGCACAATTTGAGGGGTTCCTGGCAGAATTAGGGATCCGCCACATGCTATCAGTGCCCTTCCATCTGGCCATGAACAGCCAGGCCGAATGTGAAGATCGGCCAAGGAAGCACTCAGCAGACTGGGGCCGGGAAACTGGCAAGGCAGGGTAGATAAATATTTATTCTACCAACACATCACACCCAGTGCAGTCACAGGGAGAAGCCTGGCTGAACTCCTCATGGGGCGCCGACTTCGCTCAGCCCTCAGCCCATGCCAAATGAACTGTGCAGGTCAGGGAGGACCTGTAAGTGCCCCATCTACTTACGCTACTACGTCGAGAAGTAGAATGTTCCATCTAGGAGGGGAGGAGTGTTGGATATTGGTATAGTCTTCACTCAGGTCCAAACGATGAGTGGGAAAAATATAAGCTTGTGATTGGTTGATACTCCTGGCAGATACAGAGAGAGGAGGAGAGGGAGACGGGGTGAGGGAGGGGTAGAGAGAGAGATGTCAAAAGGGTTTTGTGGTTTCTGTTTTTTAACAACCGGTTCTGTGCCCTAATGACCTGCTGGTTAGGCTTGGCTAGGGGGTTATGTGACTGGTGGAAGTGAGTAATGTCAAGTTGGCCACACCCACCCAGGTTTTGTGGCTCTCGGTGTTTTCCTTTCTGTGGGAAATGGGTCCAAATGGCTCATTGAGTATTTAAGATTGCAGACCCCTGGTCTAGGTGATAACTGTAAGCAATTTTATGTGGAGGACACTCCCACAGAGACTCTTCTCCTTTAGAGTTCATTCCTATTCTTACTATTAAACAACTGACTGCAGACTTCCTAAAATAAAAGGGACATTTGTTTAAGCTATTTAAGAGTTAACATATCCAGCCCACCTCACTGCAGAAGCAACAATAACTGATGTCCATTGGATGATCCTGTCAACAGACTTACCTTTGTTCAATTTGACCTTTAGAAAAAAAAAGGCTTGTTTTCTGATTATTTCCATATTCTATTGCAGACTAACTATTATTTACTAGCCAAATTCTTTTCTTTTAACCACTCTTAATTTGATAATTTGCTTGGAGGAAATAGAAATACTCATATGTGCTTCTATGATCTATTTTTAATAGTCTTTCTTCATTCTTTATTATAGTCAAGGGAAAGCATTCTTGAAAGACCTATACTTTCATTATCACCAGTAAACACTCACTCCATAATCAGAATTTTATTTCAGTAACTAGCCTTCTTTAAAACATTAGTCTTGAAATTATACTAATTCAGCTATTTTCTTCTCTCTCTTTTTAGTGGATTTAATCATATATGAAGCTAATTTAATAATATGATTTAATCATATATGAAGTTAATGCACAATGAGTATTACAGTAGATATCATATGGAACAGAATACAAATGATCTTATATTCTTTAGAGTAGTCAATTGTGATCACAGAAATGCCTTCCTTCATCAGTATTGTGGATAAGCAAGAATTCAAATTCTTACTTTACAATACTTCACAAAAATAAATAGTGTTAAAGGAACAGATGATATAAATTCCACCGAGAATCATTGCCTATTCCAACCAAGATCCAATACTCATCTTTACTGAAGATGAAATCAGCTTAGGAACAGCTAAATAAGCAGACGTTAGTTGGCAGAAAGAGGGTTATAGGCACTATTTTGGATTTCAAGCAAGAATAGAACAGGATTCTATTTAGAAACAGAATAGAAATGCTGGAAAGCTCTTTAGATAAGTGTGTCTATCTGCACTGGTAATTTCATTTATTTCTAATGTGTTGTGGACTGATAGGATGTTGTAATAATTCAAATTGCTATTTAAAATTTCAAAACATTTACTTTCAGATCTTGTACTTATATTGGTTGTGAACCAGAAACAAACGGGCCAACACCTGTCCACCTACCAAACCTTTTGACTAGCACTGTTTTAGACAGAATTAAGACATACATAATTCTTTACTTGTAAAAAAATGCTTTGAGAGCCATGGAGTTTTCAATTCACTGCATTTTGCTCTAAGGTACTGTAAATATGTACATTACTACAATTTAGATATAGTTTAGTCTTCATTAGACAAAAGCAAAATGAAGAATGTTTTATAAACTGCCACTAGGAATAAAATCTATTAAATCTATTCTGATGCACAATAATCAATGCAATTAGAATTAAAAAAAAAAGCTAAAAGATGGCAAGCAAAATGAAGTAAGATGGAATATAAATGCTTTGTATGATGTTTCTTATATAATCAGACCAGTCCATGAAATCTATTTAGATAGAACCATCAAAACTGAATGAAAATGTTAGTTTCACCAAAGAAGCTGATGCTAAAAACAGTATTTTGAAAGGACCCATTTGTGCTTGCTCCCCTAGCTGCAGTCTACAAATATAGGTAGTCCTTGATTTATTTAATGACTGTCTGAAGTTATGACACTGAAAAAAATGACTTATGACCATTTTTCGCACTTACAACCACTGCAGTATCGTTATGTGAATTCAGATGCTTGGCAACTGGTTTATATTTAGGACGCTTGCAATGTCCCAGAGTCATGTGATTACCTTTTACAAACTTCTAACAAGCAAAGTCAATGGAGAAGCCAGATTCATTTAGTAACAACTGTGTTACTAACTTAACAACTGGAGTAATTCACTTAACAACTGAAAGAAAGATCGTAAAATGGGGTAAAATTCACTTTAAAAATGCCTTGCTTACCAACATTGTTGGGCTCAATTATGGTTGTAAGTCAAGGACTACCTGTACTATCTCTGCATGGGGGTTATCAATCATCTTAAGTCTTACAATGGATCCTAGTTGTGCTTTCATTTGAGTCTACTGCTTGTTTTCATTGAAGATAGATTGAAGATTAAGAATAGTGGTTTCTTGTGGAAACCATGACACTTTTCATAAAAGTAACACAGAATTCATTGAACAAAATCAGTTCTTAACTAATCAGTCAACATGCCCATGGAAATTGTTTACATAAAAGTTTATTTCAATGTAATTACAGGTATAAATAACCTTTATGATAGAGAAAATGTCAGTTGAAATGTTTGAAACCTTATGACTTTTCACCTTCCATGCTAAGTTTGTGTTTTGAGGTTAAAAATGGTATTTGGCCACTATTGCCCAGCATCTCTTGTGACACTCACCAAACTGCCATTTTTCTTCTCGGTTCAGATGGATGTGATGGAACAACAATGCAAGCAAATGTCAGAAAATACAAATTTTGTTAGCCATATTTCAGCAACAAAGCTTTTTAAAAGCTCACACAGTGGTCCCCCTTTCTTGATGAATCAATTATTGCTTATTTTTTCAAGTATTTGCATTTATGCCGTTCAAGCCCAAAAATGGTATTCCAACACAGAGTGAATATGGCACCAATAAAAGGACTTCAAAAGTTCAAAAGTAATCTGAGAATAATACATTTGCATTTGCAATAATTTTTCTTTCAACATCAACACAACTAGTAAAAGGTTTTGTGTCCCTCATGGAGATAATGGCTTACTCCTTACCCTGTGATCAGACTCTGCAATTTAGTATAATTTAAAAAAATAATTACAAAATATGTGAAAATAACACCACAACCACAGTAGGTTTTTTAGTATTACAGAGTTTTTTTTAGTTAAGAATCATATTTATGGGTATTGTTGAATGCATGTTCTCATATTGTTAAGGCCTTTGGCAAAGACAAAGGAGAGTTAGCATAGACAAAAATATGTGAACATGTTCCTGCTAGCATTTTGTTTGCTGGATTGAAATGGTGATCAATAAAAATTGTTATTGTTAAGTATAGTAATTAAATGTCTGATCATTTATGGGTCTTCACCTTTCTCAGCCAGGTCATAGTTGAATGAGTCATTTAACTGAAGAAATTTCCCTTCACTTGCATTGTTACAAATTTGATTTCTAGGCATTATAGTCTCCACAAATGGGGAGAGGGAGAGAGAAAGAGACTGCACTTTATATCTATGCTGTTTCTGCAGGATACGTGCACAAAGGCTCAAAGAACCCTTTCAAACATCATTTATGCATGAATTCAGAAAACCAAGGCATTTATGTGTGTGGTAAAGTTGTAAATGTTAAAATGTCATGAACTGGGAGTGTGTGTGTGGGAGAGTGAGAGAGAAGCTTTAAAGGGATGTTCCAGTTGTGCTGAATGCGGGTGGAAGGCGATCTGCATCTATGTTAAGCAGATCTACCTATATCTTACTGATGAATCCCTGAAGAGAGGCAGTCTTATTTCATACTAAAGTTACACAATGGGTTTGATTTCTGTGTTTTCCCCTGCCTCATTTTTAAAGAATCACAGAGTAAACCATTAAAAGAAGCAGATGATTTTCCAAAGAGGGGAAAAAAACCTCATCTTTTAAAAAAAACCTGTCTTATTTTCCTCCTTTTAATTCTCAATCTCTCTTTCTGCCAGTTACTGATGAAGTCATGATTCACCAAGGAACATATTTTTAATGATAAAAAACTAATCAAAGAAGAAATATTTCTGTTCTTTATGACAAGCCTGATGAGTGGCTTATCAAAACAATATTTTGTAGTTTTTTGTTTTGTAGAGATGACCTTTTTGGAACTATAAAATAAAGTTTTAGCTTTAAAAAAAGAAGAAGTGTACTAATTGGTGCAACTGGATATCAAGCAAACAATAGAGTAGCATTTGAAATGGTTATATATTAACATAACTAAAATAATTAATTGTTGAAGTATTAAATTTATGTTAAAGGAGAATTGGAGGTGATTTGGTGATAGACCACAGTATTTGTACAGAGTGAAGCCTGGATTTTCATCTTTGGCTAAAATACCCTAACCTTGTGCCCTGCAAGTCCGTTCAACTACACCTCCTGCAATTCTCAGCTTATATAACCATGCTTTATTTAGAAGCACAGACTGTTGTCTTAACACATCTTAAGAACCTCAGGGTGAAGAAAATGGAGAATCATTCTTCATTCCCTATCAGAATACATAAGGATTCTTCACAAGTTGATCAAATTCTTCATTTCCATCTATGCCGTACTAAGGACGATTCATCATTTACAGTGTCGCAATCAGCATAACGATGACGACACCGCGATGGAATAAGCAGCAAGATGATGAGTATGAGAAGTACAAGTCCACAGAAAGTCATAAGTGTATAAGACACAATCCACAAGATTGGTTCATGGGGAGATATAGTTGATACGCAAGTGCCTGCTACATCTGTGGTAGTGAAAGGGCCTTCGATCTCAGATACTGGAGAACCATGCAGTTCTATATAAAAAAAAATTAAAAGAAAGATAAATACTGAGAGACCAAACAAAAAATATATATATGTTAAAAACTATAAGCCTATAAATGTTTAGAATTAAATGCCGATATACTCTCTGTTAAATTCAAGCTAAGGAAAATATGCATGCTACAAAAGAAACGCATTCAGGATACTTAATAGGGAAATGAGTTGAATTCAAAGCTATAAACTCTTATTTCACAATATTAAAATATTTTGTTGTAACAATTATTTTCTATGATCTGTGAAATCATTTCAATTCTGTGAAACCTTTTCATGCGTGATGATTAGTGTGAAATTAGCAGATGTTATAGACATTTAGAAACAATTCATTTAGTACTGCAAGATGGGCCTTAAGAACATTATTTTTAAGATAAAATTTGTCTTTTCATTTACAAAAAACACCTTCATATTTCAGAAGAGTAGCAAGGCTACTGATTCACACTTTCCTTCCTGAGATGGTTCAAGCATAAGATAACTTCTCACTACCCAAAATGTCAGTGTTCCATTATTTAGGTTTGTGTGTATGTCTTTATGTGTGGGTACGTATGTGATTAAGTATACAGAATTTAAAAAAGAAATCTAAATAATCACTTTGTTCTTGAAACACAATGGATTCTTTTCTTCTTTTGCATAGAGCATTTTGCATGCATAAGTTGTTCTTGCCAGTTTCAGCAGTTTCAATAGCAAAGCATTTAATAATCCACTGAAAATGAAGAAACAGATTCAAAGTTTCTGTAAGTGTTTGAAAGAAATTGAGTCCCTCAATCCATTCTATGAAATTCACAGGAAGCCTTCAGAAATCAAAATTGCTCTGCTTGATCTATTTGGCAACATTGTTTGGAAGATTAAAAAACATAAAAACACACAGAAAAGTAGGGTCTCCAGTACAGAATATGTAAGACACTTCTATTTGTGACCCTCAGGTTTGAATTTTTAAAATATTCTTTCAGTTCACAAGGCACACTATAACCCTTCGGCATTTCCTCCATTTATAAAAATATGTTTGAACTTTAACATGAGCCCTAAAAGTATTCATAAAGAAAGAAGTTGATAAATGTAGGCCATTGTTTACAAATAAGCCAACCTTGGTAACAAAAAGATAAAAGGTAAGATGAAGTGGTAGGAGGATCAGAAAATGGATATTCTTTTGGCTGGCCAAACCTACCAGCTATTTTGTAAATTGAGAAGCCATCCTCCCATCTGGGTACCCAATTCCAAATTGAGATTCCTGCACTAATATCTTGTTCGCTTGATCACTTGCTCTTGTTTTACCAATCACTTACCAGCACAAGTACTTAATGCAAATCCCACTCTCTTTTGGGCTCTATCAAAGATGACATAGAATCCTTCCATTACTGTAGCCCCAATAACCAAGGCACTGGAAGAAGAGGAGATACCAAACCGATAGCAGGCTAGATTCTGCCCAATCCCTAGAATCGGCTGAATGTAAAGCTTTTTTTTGAAAGACATAAAAGATGGTTAAAAAACCAAAATATACCTCAATGAACACTCAATAAAACCAAAATATTGTTTTAAAACTGTAAACTAAATACAAGGCTTTAAAAGCAAGAGCAATCACCATATACCAGTCAAAATAGTCAGCTTATATTTCACATAGATATTTAAATACCTTCTGACTTGTATAATTTATCCAGATTTGCTTTAGCTTAAATATGACTACTGTAGTGATAAAATGCAAAGAGAATTCTACAGAACTGAAACAGCATCATTAAATAAAAACTGAGCAGTCAACTTTGTTAATATCTAGATGGGTGACAACCAGAACATATACTGTTATAAGCTAGGTTACAGTAAACTAAAACCTGGAAAAACATTCTGCAAGAAAGGCATAGCATTTTCATATGATGCCAAACAAAACGATAGAGGAATTGAGTGTCAAATGACCTTTGCCCTTTTTAAATTAAGCTGCTAGAAGGGCTGTGCAAAGGTTCAAGGATGCTTCATTTTGACAGAAGATTGAATAAAACACTTCCAAACTATTTGTGAAAATACCCCATGCTCTTCCACTCGATAAGCAAAATGACCATGTTTTTTCCTGAGGCCTCCTGAAGTGCCAGTAACTGGACAAGACTGCTGTGTATCCTGGCTTTTATCCCCACACAACAAAGGAGCAGGAACTGCCAGGCTTCCAAGTCCCTGTCATTCCTTCTCTTTGACAGGGAGAACTGCACTGTCTCCATGACATGAAACACCCCATCAAGGTAAAGCTAAGCCACCTCCTGCTGGCCTTGCTGTTTTCAAAAGACCCACCAAGACTCTCCCTGAATGGGAATAAGCATCACTACTGGAATCCTTAACAAGACACACAAGTGGCAATATCTATAAGGGGATGCACATGAACAGCTGTCAGCACTTAGTTTAGTACATGATTAATCCAGGTTCATCTTTCTTGTCATAAATATTAGTAATACCATAGTAAAATAAGAGCTCCAGACCTGTGGAAGGATAGTGATTCGAAAGGACTGGCTGGAATTAACATCTCTCAGATAGATAGAGATCTTAGGAAAGAGGGTCCAAGGATTTTCACTTTTATCCCAGCAGGCAAGCTGTGTGCCACTCCAAAATCCAGGTGTGAATTCTTGGATCTATAAGGAAAAAGGAAAAAACAACAACAACCAATTCTGTCCCCACCTCAATATGTTTAGTGTTCAGCATCTATACAAGGTCTTTTCTATCACCTGACTTCAGTGTTTGTTTCAGTTTAACAAATTGGATCATAATGTGCACCAGTCTCTTAATCATGGTGCTTATTCTTATAAGAAAAAGTAGGACAAATCTTTAAATTGGCACGCTAATTATTTGAGAGCTTTACATACTTCCACATGAAGCTTCAACAACATGTTGAATTTTTGATCTGGAATTGCTGTATATAGCAAAAGGTGGATAAACAGTAGATCTGGGCTTCCTGCTATGGAAGATGCCAACAAATCCCCTTCCTTTTGGATAGGGCACAGAAAAGATATGCTATGAAACTATTTGAACAGGTCAACATTGAAATGAAGAGGAAGATTGGCTGCTTATTATGCTCACCAGGACAGATTAACTCAAGCCTGTGAGTATATCAGTACTTTGTTTCCCCGAAAATAACACAGGGGCTTATTTTGTTTTGAATCCCGAAATATGGCCTTGGCCTTATTATTGTGTGTGTGTGTGTTCTTATTCTTTTGGGGGTGCAGGAGGCGGCGAGCTTGGGACTGGATGTCCCGTTGCCACCATCACCTCGTGCTGCAAGGCTTGTGCTGTTGCACGCACGAACTGCAACACCGCTGCAAGCTTCATCAAACCGGCACAGCTGGCATACTGCTGCTTGTGACTGCACCAGTATGTTGAACCTCGGAGATGGGGCGGGCCGCAAGATACGCATCTTACCAGAGTCTGGTAGCTTTGTCGCTTCCCTGCAAAGTTTCCCTGCAAAGACCGGCCGAGAAAGAGAAGCGGGGGAGAGAAGCCAGACGCTGGTAAGATGCACATCTCATGGCCCATCCCTCCCCATCCCCTGCCACCCCCAAATTGTGCTCAAACATCTTACCAGCATCTGGCAGCTTCGCCACTTCTCT
>JANHFT010003959.1:68461-84293 GCA_032467955.1 Pseudoxenodon macrops
AATCACACTTGGCCAATAAAGAATTCTATTCTATTCTATTCTATTCTATTCTATTCTATTCTATTCTATTCTATTGTATTGTATTCTATTCTATTCTATTCTATTCTACATACCTCTATTCTATTCTATTCTATTCTATATACCTCTATTCTATATCACATGACTGTCTATGGAGATTCTCAGTCATCCAGGTCATGGTTGTCCCAAAGGTGCTTTTTCTTCAAGAGGCCATTGGACTTTCTTGTTCTTTCTTTGAAGATGATTTGCTTCTCATCCAGTATAGGAACCATTTGCAATTCAGTCTGAGATGCAGACAACACATCCCCAAGAGCCTGTGCCTGTCTTCAACAGTGAAAGGACACAGGGCAGAAAAACATTCTGCAGAAAGCACAGCTCCAACTCAGGTGACCCTGAGGACACAGATAAACCTCCAAGGAGCCTCAATGATTATCTAAAAAGAATGGAAATGACCAGCTGTCTACAAGGAGTATAAATCCTTTCATTCCCCACCATCCAGTCAGAGCTGAAGAAGCTTCTTTGGATGAGAAGTGAAACGTCTTCAGAGAAAAAAGTAAGTCCAGCTGCTTCTTGGGGAAAAAAAAAATCTTTGGGATATCACATAATTGGGCTCAGGTTCTGGCTGCAGTCAATAGCAAATCACCACAGGTCATGAAGTGATGTCACATGACTGCAATTTGCGATTTCCTACCAGTTTCCCCATTAACTTTACTTGACAGAAGCTGGCTGTAAGCTCACAAATGCTGATCATATGACTGTGGGATACGACGACTGTCATACCTGTGTGCTGGTTGTTAAGCACCCAAATTGCTATAATGCGAATGCAGATGACTGCTATGATGGGCATAACCTCGAGGACTGGTTCCAAATCCCCTTTTCAAGGCTGTTGTAACTTTGAAGCGATCTGTAAACGAAGACCACCTATATCCCTGCTCCTGGTGTTCCAAGTCTAACATCTCCCCAGTGCAGGTTACAATAGGCCAGATAGTAAATTTCTTGCAAAGTGGGCTGGAGAAAAAACTGTCCCCCAATACCTTACGTAGGCAAGTAGCAGCTCTATCCTCTGTTTTATCTTGCGGGGGGCCTAGGTTCCCTGGCACAACATCCCATGATCCGTAGGTTCTTGAAGGAGGTCACTAATTTATGCCTCCCGATGGTACATAGATATCTCGCCTGGGATCTATCTAAGGTGCTGAAGTCCCTTACAGGACCCCCCTATGAGTCTTTACGATCAGCCAGTCTCAGTCACTTGTCTTGCAAGGTAGCCTTCTTAGTAGCAATCACCTCCGCCAGGCGGATCTCAGAACTTAGCTGCCCTGTCTTTACTCTGATTTTACCTTGACAGCCAGCTACCTAATACAAACGGGAATGCCCGAAATAAGTTAAGAAAACAAAAGAACTCAGGGAAGGGAAAAGGTATAAAAAGTGCACACTTTCTGTATATGGTTGTCAGCTCACCCAGGAACATTAGTCCATGCTTCGCTTGGGCCTGCTTTCCTGAAACAATAAAGAAACCTGCCTTCACGCAGCTTGCTTCAGCCTAAATTCTTACGCGACGCCAGACTTTCTCCCAGCGGGAAATTCGAACCTACGGAGGGAGCTTTTCTACATTACAACAGTCCTTAATGCTGATTCTGATTACCCAGCATTAGGTAGATCCAGTTGTGAATCTGCCTCACTGTGGTGCCATCCAAACCACACTTCAATAGCTTTTCAACAAGAATGTAATACAGAGCTTCATAAAAAGCTTCATTGGTAAATAGATTATATCAGCAACATTCCCTTGTTCATTACTGCTTTGTCACATAATTTCCTACTGAAATTGACACTGAATGAGATAAATACATCATCTCTTTTATTTGCTTCTGAACATTTAACTACTTACAGCTAGCGGTGGGATTCAGCAGTTCTGGAGAACCGGCAGCAGAAATTTTGAGTAGTTCAGAGAATCGGTAAATACCACCTCTGACTGGCTCCACCCCATCTATTATCTGCCTCCCAAGTCTCAGCTGATCGGGAGGGAATGGAGATTTTACAGTATCCTTCCGCTGCCACACCCACCAAGCCACGCAATGCCCACCAAGCCACACCATGCCCACCAAGCCACGCCCACAGAACTGGTAGTAATTTTTTTTGAATCCCATCACTGCTTACAGCGAACTCTAATTTGTATCATAAATATTTTTCTAAAGTAGCTAGAATTCAAGAAAAGAATACAGAACAGAAAACAAAGGTAATACAAAATAAAAGAAAAATAACACAAAAGCTGGCCCAGCTTTTTATTCCCTAAGCATATGGAAATCAATGGCAGGTATTCAATGTATGTTCATGTCCAATTCTAGAAATAGGAAAAAAATATCAGTTACAGGCCTTTCAAGAGAAAAAAACAACCCCAGTATCAGTACTGCTTAGGAGAGACTGAACACAAAATAACATACAGATAGTCCTCTAATTATGGTCACAATTGAGCCCAAAATTTCCTTTGCTAGGTGAGGCAGTTGTTAAGTGTGTTTTGCCCTATTTTATGATCTTTCTTGCCACAATTGTTAAGTGAATCACTACAATTGTTAAGCTAGTGAAGTAAATCTGTCTTCCTCATTTTGTGACCTTGTCAGAAGGTCACAAAAACTGATCACATATTTGCAAAACACTGCAATTGTCATAAATATGAGAAAGTTGCCAAGCATTTGAATTTTGATCACATAATCATGAGGATAATGTAATGGTCATAAGTGTGAAAAACAGTCATAAGTTACTTTTTTCAGTGTCATTGTAAATTTGAATGGTCACTAAATGAACTATTGTTAAATCAAGGACTACCTGTACACCATAGTCAGATCCATATGGGAAATCAAATACAAAGAGGGCATATGACTTTTAGCTCGGGGCAGGGGTGGGATTCTACAGGGATTCTACAGGTTCGCTAGAACCTGTTGTTAACTTTCTAAGCAGTGGAGAACTGGTTGTTAGAAGAAATATTTTGTTTTTTCCATTTTAGAGGATTAATCCTGTAAGGAATTACAACATTCTGGTGTTGTTTCTAGCCTAATCTTTATTGACCTGCTTGCAGAAACGGCCTCTCCATTAAGGAAAAATGTTAATTAATCTCTGTTCCTGAAAAGAAGCAGCTTCAGAAATCTGGCTAGTTCCTGCATCTATTTGTTCTGGTAACTGGTTTAATAAGTAAGTGCTTTTTTATTTGGGGAGGGGTCCTCCTTCATTGCTTTAGTGGTTCCTGGCACTGTCCTTTTGGGGTGTACTTCCAAGAGGCAGGACGCAAGCTTGGCACTGATTTTTTTTACTGCCTTTCTGGGGGGCATGTGATCTTTCCTTAAATTTGGATGATTTCTTTAGGATATCTTATGAGGTGAGTGAGACAAGCTGGTATCTTTAAGTGGTGCAAATGGATCTAATGATTGCTTCTCCTGGGTGTGCTCTTTCTGGAGAGCTTAAATGACCTCTCTGCTAAAAAGTTTCACTATATGAGCAAGAGTTGGCTGCTGATAGTTATCATTGCATTTTAACTATTTTAATTCCTCAAGGTATTCTGGCACCCTGCCTGATTTGTAACTCCAGCTTGCAGGTATTTCTAATCTAATGATTGGTATTTAGGGCAACTTTTTGCAAGCAAGGAAACTATTTGTATTTTTGTACAAGTAATCTTTGATTTACAACAGTTCATTTAGTGATCATTAAAAATTATAATGGCACTGAAAAAAGTCTTATGACCATTTTTCACACTTGCAACTGTTGCAGCATCCTCACGGTCACGAGAGGCCAGGCGAGGACACGCGCCCCTCCACATGAGTGATGTCGAGTTGGCCATGCCCACTCAGTCACATGCCCACCCAGCTACGCCCACCGGGTCACATGAAGCACTGCAGTTGTGAAATGAGTGGCATAGTTGTTAAGAATGCTGTAATGGGCATAAATGACAATCAGAAAAAAATTATGATGGTCGTAAGTGCGAGGACCTGTCAAAAGTGTGAGTACTGGTCATAATTTGCTTTTTCAGCCCTCAGAAGGCTGAAAAATTATTTCTGACCTGTCCTCGCACTTATGACAGGTCCTCGCACTTATGACCATCATACATTTTTTCATTTTGCACCCTATCTTGTCACAGTGGTGAAGAGAAGCACCGCAGTTGTGAAATGAGTGACACAATTGTTAAGAATGCTGCAATGGGCATAAATGTCAACCGGTAATAAGTGCGAGGACTGTCAAAAGTGCGAGTACCGGTCAGAAATCCCTTTTTTCAGCCCTTTGGGTAGTCCCTATGCATGTAGCCATGCCCACCCAGTCATATGACCAGCTAGCCATGACCACCCGGTCACATGACCACCAAGCCACACCCAAAATAAACCACGCCCACAGGACCGATTGTTAAAAAATTTGAATCCCACTACTGGCTCAGGGGGAAGGAACTATGGCTCTCCAGCATTAACCAAGTTGATTGGGCTGTTGAGAGTTGTAGCTTAGAACACCCAAAAGGCTACAGATGCCCTTTCTCCTACACTAATTAGTTAGAAATATTGCAATGATATCTTGGCAAAAAAAAACAAAATCCTTTCAAATATTCAAACTATGCCTTCAAAATCCAAATCCCCCAAAGAACTCATAAGGCATTTTTTTCTCCAGCGTTTCCGCATCCATGCTGGCCTTTTTAACTGAAAAAGAATAGAAAAATAACCTTTTTTGTTTTGTTTTAAAAAAACACAACTTTTTGATTTGTTCATTGGTAGAAGTAATCCCAAACAGTGGGTGCAATTTTATAAAAAGTATTTAACAAGTTGAAGAACAGATATAACTTGTAATTCAGTGAAAAACCTTTCCAATAGCCTATGTTCAAAACCCTAAAAAACAGAAAAACCCTATATGATAAGACAAATGTACCAAATGATATGAGCATAAGCACCACTTTAGTCAAAAGGATATTAAGAGCTAATGGAACAGAGCAAAGCTGAAATAGCGGAATAAGATTCTCCATTCTTCATTTCCATCCTTTATATCAGCAATGCAGTTGAAATATTACAAAGAACCATTATATTTGGGGGGGGGGGAAAGTTTTAAGCCCTGAAGACTTTCTGGAAATAAGACTCAGCTCTTCAAAATACTTCTTTCGAACCAACACAGCTGATTATTATGCACTTTAGAACCGTGAACATTCTGAGGATTAAGAAGTTTATCTTTAATCATCTGACTAGTCATCCTGCCCAATGAGACATTAATTCTTCACATGCAATCTCATGACACTGAGAAAAATAATTAAGTTTCTAAAACTTCAAAGTATTCCATACATGCAGATACACATATATAAATTACTGAGTTTTTCCCCCTGTTTAGCAATATTCCAGTTTCTGATAAAACATCTAAGAAAAAAAATACTTATACAGTATTAAAGATGTAATCACTTTAAAAGCTGAGTTTGCACACTCTTGTGTTAAAAAATAACAGATTATTGACCTTTATTGGTCTATTTAAAAACAATAAATATTTATATATTTAATATTTTACATATTAGTATGCATGAGTGTGATACGTAGGAAATATTCAGCATTACTATTACAAAGTCATATGCTGCAACTGTAAGATATATTTACCCAAGGAGTAACACTTACTGAGCTTGTTCAAAACTCTTACTTTTGAACAAACCCACATAGAACTATATTGCTAATATATTCTTAAACAAGTTAAACTTTGAGTGAAAATAGGAATATTTTAATAGGCTGTATCCAGCATTTAAGACTTTATTAGCAATGCCATTCTATGTGGGTCTGTTTAAAAGTAAGGCTTATTTCCTGGATAAATGTGTACAGAACTATGTCCCACACCCCTGTAAAAATAGTGGTAGTAAATTTCAATAGGGTATTTTTCTTCTAGGAAAGTTCTTTTAATTAAGTGGGTCTAAAGAATTGCAAAGGAAAGTTGAAAGTTATAATTTTCATGGAGTCACTCAGTTGATTTGCAGCAATCTCTGTTTTGTTTTATCTCCTGAGTAGTTATGGGTCATCTCTACCCTGTAAGAAACTCTATCCTAGACATTTGCAAACTAGTAGCAAATGATAAATATCTGAATTGGGATAATTCCTCACTCACATCCTTCATTGTTTATCACATCGATCAGTCTTTCCTAGTTACAAACCAACACTATCAACTATAACTCTATTTTTAAAAAATATTACTATGATCCCAGAACTTTTGGAAAGGAGAAAAGGTGGAATTATCTAGGAAATGGTAATGCTGGCCCCCAGAAAAGGGTTCTTCATAATGTAATTTAGGCATTCATCTGAACTTATATGGGCTGAGCCTGAAAGGATATAAATAAGGTAGGGCTGCCACTATGCCAACATCCCATTATGCTGCTTTCAAGTATGTCTAGCCTTCTCCAGTCCAAGACCTTGTTGCAATTAATCAGTGCCGTAGGCTCACGATTACAAGTAATTTGAAAGCTTCTACTGAATTAAACAGAATTTATCGCATTATTGAGACCTAAGATAGGATTAACATGAATACAAGTACTCCCTCACTTGACATTTCCTTTACCAAAGTTTGTTTGTTTGATAGTAACTAAGTACCAATCCATGACTAAAAGCAAATATGGTCACTTTTCAACAGCCTGCCAAGAAATGCACAAGTTTGATACTTCTGCAACTCTTTCACATAAAGACATAATTCATATCTTTTATAATTTATTTGATTTTGGTTTGAAATGTTGTATGAACTATAGTTAGTGAACTGTGTTTTATGCTATAAAATTATGGTGCAGATCCTAACACATGAGAATTGTGTAAAGACTTCTAAGAATTGTTATCAAATTGAGATTTTTAATTAAGCAGAAGGGCAAAATAATTAAATATATAATCAGAGAGTAATTATGAGTTAGAATACATTTCAATTAAAATGTAAATAAAGAAATCAAATTTAGTTTGGTTTTGGCCCCTCATGATTACAGCATTGTATAAAATTATAAAGCCACCTAATTCCATTGCAACAGGGGGCAAATACACAATAGTAAAACAATTTAAAAGACAAATAAAATACAACTGATTCTCCCCCCCCTCAAAAAAAATCTTTCCA
Source organism: Pseudoxenodon macrops (assembly GCA_032467955.1). Classification (NCBI taxonomy): domain Eukaryota; kingdom Metazoa; phylum Chordata; class Lepidosauria; order Squamata; family Pseudoxenodontidae; genus Pseudoxenodon; species Pseudoxenodon macrops. The sequence goes on from JANHFT010003959.1 coordinate 75,557, forward strand.
GAAATATATGCACCATTCAAGAAGCCAGACACTCACTCTTAGCACAAAAACTGGGAGAAGAAACAAATTTTATTAGCCATTTTGAACAAAGTCAGAGTGAAGACCAAATTAATCTGTGGGTGGGTGTTGTTCCAGACTTCAGATGTGACAGAAAAATAGGATTCATGGTGCTCCCAAAATTAGGGAAAAATTATATGCATGACTCAGCTGAATGTGAAAACCACATCATTGTAGTTCGTTCATCAAGTCATAATTAAAACAAACCTTGCCTTAAACAATAATGAGATTATTTTCTCAATATTCTCACAAACACAATAAAGTGGAAACAGTTTATCCCACTGGCTTGCAGAAATCAGTAAGCACAAAGGTCAGAGTGTGAGGGTTCTATGCTTATGAAGTAGAATTCAAATTCCTGTAAGTGGGTTGATGTGAAATATAGACCACATACTCACACACATAGAAACTTAGGTCATGCAGTGTTCTCATCCATAATATGATTTGGTTTCTTTTTGTCTTTTTTTTGTCTTTTTTTTTTGGTCTGCCTTAAGCAGGATGTGCAACCTGGCCAAAATCCAGCCTGGCACAGGGTGGGGAAAAAGGAGTGTCGGGGAGAAACATAAACTGTCCTATCAACAGGAAAAGCTTACCTCACATTTTAGGCACTTTTGTGCTTATGCGCCAACTGCAAAACTTACAATGGCAATAGAATGCTTACACAACCAGCAAACCACATGGATTTTGCTACATAGTTATAGAAAGATCCTTTGGTTTTTTTTTATTTCAGAAGTAGCAAATGCTATAGCAAGGTCAGGGGTTGTGATTCAAAAGGTCATGCAAACATAAACACAATGAATACTAGAATTCAGATTATTCTGAAGTATTATACAGCTATTCCAAATTCAGAAAACATGAAGAGCTTTATATAAGCACATTCAACACTGGAAGGGGAGGAGGAAAGCAGTTCTGTTGTAGCAAGGAAAGCAATATTTTACTTTTCTGGGCATCAAAACCTCCCCCAGCCAGAAACTGCTCCCATCTGTTTTTCACCTGCATTAACAGTATATTAAAATGTATATAGTGCAATAAGGTTTCATTCAAACAGACTTCTACTACGACTTCTGCCATCACTTGGAAGCAAGATACAACACATCACCCCAAAAGAAGAAACAGTTTTAATTACAGCCTCACCCCACCCAATACAATTAAGAGATATAGTGTAACATTCTGGCCATCTCTCTGCAAAACCTCAGACTTCAAAAAAGGGGAAAAAGGGAAAAATGGTTTAGGTACCTATTTATAGAGAGATAACTAAATGTTAGTAACTGATTTTTTTAAATGCCTGTTTTAAAACCCCAAATGGTAATAAAGTTGAATGACAATAGCATCAGATTGAACAAAGGCATCCAAGAATACATAATGGAGTTTTAAAACATGAAGATGTTGACAATTTACCAAACTCTCCAGAGTCAGAGAAAGGGTATTTCTAAACCTCGGTTCCTGCAGGGGGAAAAAAAGAAATAAAAAAGGAACAGCAGAAACAACTGAAGCCTTGGAAATCTGTGAGCTTCCCGGAAGCATCGGAGATAGCTTCGAAGTATCTTAGGTCCTTCTAAGTACTTCAGAAAGCCCTATCTATTTCTCACAACAGCCTTCGGACGCTTTAACCCAGTCTTCCCCACCGGGACTCCAGAACCAAAGCTGCTTAAAGCCACAGTACGCCAGGAGAGCACCTGGTTGGTGAAGGTTGCCTTAAGGGCTCCCTCTCCCCCTCCCCGCGCACGCCAAGGTCCTTGAATCGCCCAGGATAGGGGAAAGGAGAGACCCGCTCCAGGATGCGCTGGCGGAAAGGAGACGCCGTCCCGAGTGCGAACGCACAAACGGGTCAACTTTAGGGGAAACCTCCCTCATTGGTCCATCAGCCCCGCTCCGGCGGCGCCCCTACCTTCTGCGGCGGAGTGCCAAGGAGCAGCTCGAAATAATAGCCGCGTCCCGAGTCTCCCTCCAGATTGTCCACCATGGCCAGAAAGTTGAGGGAGCCTCCGGGATCCGACGCTAAGGCCAAGCCCGGGGCTTTTGGGAGCGTCGGCTCGCTGTCTGTTCCGCCGCTGCTGCGCGACTTTAGCAACACGGGCGTGGGAACCAGGGTATTCTCGGGGGTCACCGGAGAAGACACTTGGAGGCGGAAGGCGAAGTGAGCCCGGCCGCGCTCGGCCACTGCTAGCAGGAAGAGCAGCACGACACAGGCAGCCGTCCGCGTCATCCCCCCGGTCGCCGCAATCCGAGGCAGTTAGAGAGGAGGGAGCCGCTGCCTGCCCCTGCGCTGTTTCTCAAAGCGGCCGCGACGGTGAGAGGGGAGGAAGGCTCCTGGGCAGCCCAGCTTCATGGTGCTCCTTCCCGCATGTCCATCCTACGAAGAGCTTCCTTGACCGCCCCGAGAAAGAAAGTTTCTTCCCGGAGCTCAAAGCGTCTCAGGACTTTGGTTACCACTGCGGGGCGCGCCGTCTTTTTTTCCAGACACTCGCCTAGTAACTTCCCAGCGGATGTGACGGGGTTGCAAATTGTTCTGAAGTAAAGTGCCCCGCAGGGCGGTCAGCTCGGCTAGCAACACTCTCCGCCTGGGCCGGTGGGCCAGTCAGCCTTCTCCCTGGCCGGCAAATGCCTTGGAGGCGGAGAAGACGCCAGGGAGGAAGGAGGGGGAATTTCCCTCACAAGTTTTCTAAGGGATTGGCAATAAAAGCTAAGCTGTTCAAAGCGGAGGGAGTGGGGGAGTTCTTTAAAATGAACGCTGCACGGAGTTGCGACAGCCTATGTGGAAACTTTTCTATTGCTCAGAGGTTTAATCAGCTGATTGATACAATCATCTCAGATTTTCAAAATATACTTTCTCACAAGCCCGGAGGTCAATTTAGAATCCTGTAACCCGTGAGAGAGGAGCCGTTGATGGCAACAGTTTTCCTGACCACCACCAGAGTCTCCTGATCGTGAGGATCATATGGGTATCCAGGCAAGGTCTCCTGAAATTTGATTGGAAACCCCTGTTTCAGTCTCCCATTCCAGCACTTTTATTTTTAGATGTTAGGTCTGGCTAATGGTATCTATTTGTGGAGTCCTTGGTGCTTTCTCAGCTTGGTGTTGCAGACATTTCATAACCTGACTAGGTAACATCATCAGTACACAATTTTTAGGTTTTATTACCATAAAAATATACCTAAACATGATATATAACTATTGAACTATAACAGTTCAGCCCTGAGCTACATATATTCATAGTACCCATCAGATACAAACGGTGTCCTATGTAAGCTGAGGTCATATATTTGACTATGCCATAATGTGAGTTGGTCTGTCTTGCTTGAGCATGTTATATGAACTCTGCTTTGTTTGTAAATTTATGGATGAGAGTAATGTATGATCCCCAAAATTCAGCTATGGTTCATTCAACAAACCATAGTTAATTCATGATTGTCATTGTATGAACAAGACATAATATGCTTAGTACCAAAAATAATGTTTGGATGTGCATTGCCTAGACACAATTTTGTCCATGTTTCTTGAACTGGAGAAGGCCATTGTGAAGGAAAAGGGAGAACTAATCACCGCCTCAACTGACCAAAGTTATATGACAGCATATGCAATAAATTCCTACATCCTGCCTGTGTCATCTATGCATGGCATTCTACTTCTAGTTTGTGGATTGTGCACTTCCAGGTCTGTAAATTAGATATCCTATCTTATATTACAATAATAGAAGCATGCTGGAGATAAAACTGTGATTTGTTTACACTTGTGACACGCTATCCCAAATCTGCCAAAACCGACTGCTACTGTTCTCACTATTACCAGGGAATGTTGTATATAGCAATGGAGTGACTGAGGCTGGTAATCTATTAGACACTCTTCTATCTTGTTTACAAGTGTGGAATCAAATGTAGGACCCAAGGCAAATAATCAGGGCTTACTGCAGTGTTTATTAGACAGCACATGTTAGTGAGATTCTCTCCAAAGAATATTGAGAGAAGGCCCACACACAACAAGAATTGCACTCCTACTTATACAACTTAGAAAAGCAGGAGAGACAAATGCATAAGTAACAGATGATGTCATGCATACATATTCCAAGTAAAGAACCTCGTTACTACCATGTTTTTTCGAAAATAACCACAACCAGGCCATCCACGCCCTGACAACTGCCTTGCCTTGCAGTGGCTCCAACAGCCTTGTCCAGCAAGACCCTGTGTGGTCGCCAGCCCACTTCTTCTGCTTGCTCGTGGCCGCAACGGAGCAGGAGGCTGAGCAATGCAGTGTTGTGGCTGCGAGGAGAGGCAGGTGTTGGGCAATGGATGGCCTAGCTGCAGGGGCCCTCAGGTAAGATGGTGTGGGGCACGTGGGGCAGCTCCACCCACTTCACCTCATGGCAGTGGCACTCAAAAGAAATAAGACATAGTGCTTATTTTGGAGCCCAAAAGAAAATAAGACCAGGTCTTATAAGCGAGTGAGCTACTTATTGAATTTTATTTATTATTTGTTTATTTGTGAATTTTATGTATTGAATGATCCTGAAAATACTGATCATTTATTCAAGACTCTTACACTATAGATTCTCTGGCTGTTACAAGGCAAGTCTTGTTTAGAGTAACCACAAAGCAAGACTGTAATTTATAAGGATTGTAACTGATTTACCAGGATTTTAAAACTCTGCTCTGAACTGCAATAAGACACCTCAGATTCTTCTTATTCATCTGCAAGTTCCAATTAAGCTAAGGAAGAGAAATGCAACAGACTAGTACTTGGTAGAGCAGCTGTTACGGTCTTGGAAAATATATTCAAATGCTGTGATGTCTCTATGTGTACAATGATTAGAATAGTATGAACAATATAAATTGTTCTATGGAAACAGAATTAAAGTTTGAAGAAGCAGGATAGGAAGAATATTGAAACTTGGTGTTGGAGAAGAATGCTGAAAAGATCGTGGACAATCAAAAAACAGAGAGATGTAGCATTAAACAAGTCAACCCAGACTTCTCACTTGAAGTACTAATGTCCAGAACAAATTATCCTACTTTGGACCCCTTTTGAGAAGATCTAGCTCTCTAGAGAAGGCTCTTAGGCTGGAAAGGTTGAAGGAAACAGAATAAAAAAACGGCAGCAAGGTGGATGGACTCAGCTACAATGGCTAAAGATTACCATTGGAAGACCTGAAGGACCAGTTTAGAGACATATTGCTATGGAGAAAATCTATATCATTACTAAGAGTCATAGTGATTTAATGAGACATAATCAATTTATCGATCAATCAGAGACCTGTGGATGAAATAAGATGGCAATAATGAGTATCCACCTAGAAAGATACAGGTATTCCCAGTTCTGCGTTTAGATTATAGGATGATGTTGACATGTGTTTTCCCTATTGTGGACTGTAGCTTAGATGAACAATTGTAATGGAGCCTGCCCATTACGGTCGTAAATCATGGTGGTCATTAAGTGAAGTGCCCACAGGATAACAACCACAATTCCTGCTCTTCCCATTGCAGGCCGAGGCCCACAGTGCAAAACCAGAGCAGCTGGCAAGTGGTCTTCTCTGGGCCGCCTAGGGCCTTCCTCACCTCCTGAGACATCACATATTCTACTTCCCACCCTGCTGGGTCCCTACAGTCCTTGGACCGTCTTTCCACTTCTTGGATAATATCATGCAGCTTCAATGTAGAAAGGCTGCACAGTGGATCAGCTGCTTCCCAAAGGAGATCAATGGAAAAGATAAGTGGATTGAGTTATGCTAGGGGGGGAGGAGGATGTGGGAACTAGTAGGTTGGGATGGATTGGGAAGATAAGTAATGTGGGCACAGAGCACCTCTGCAATTGGTTACAAACGCAGGTAGGTTGTTAAGTGCTCAAATTTTGTTCACATGACTTTGAGGGTGCTGCACTGGCCATAACTTCAGGCTGGGGTTGTAGATCCCTTTGTACAGGGCTGTCAACAGTCGCTGAATGAAAAGTTGTAAGTCAAGGAATATTTTAACCCCAATATATATTTCTTTTGAATATTTGCTTTAAGCATCTGTTCTTATACATACGTACATATTGACAAGGGAATGAATAAAAATCTAAATATATGATTGATTGCTCTCTTTATGTTGAAGGATCGAGAACATTAAGGAAGAAGGCAAGGGACATAATATGGGACATAAAAGCATGGCTAGATCAAGTATGGATCTTGGGGAAAATGGACATGTAAAAAAGTAAAAGAAGCGAAAGAAAATTGAATTAAAATAGAATTGCAGAAAGAGGAATTACAAGCCCTGAAGTTAGAAGAAAATTAAAGGAAAAGTGGAAGGAGTGTTTTTATGATATGTAATTGATAAGTCCAAGTGTGCAACTAAAACAAATGCTATAAATGTTAGTATCCAAGAAACAAATGATGGAAAGAATGTCATAAATCTTGTTAGAATAATATGTTTCAGGGTGCAGATGGTTTACCTGGAGAAATATTAAAATACGGATGTTGTTTGCTTTGGGACTTCTGTTACACGCATGTCTGGAGATTGTATTTGTATCTGATAATTGAAAGAATGATGTCACGGTTGTCCTTTGCAAAGAGAAAAATGGCAAGAATGAATACAGAAATTAAAGGGATGTAATTAAGTGTCTCTAGGAAGGTATTTGACAGAATTCTGATCAAACGATATGAAAGGTGACAGAGAGAAAATGGGAGATGAAGTGTGGCTTTATGCAAGGCAGAGAGTGTATGAGCTTCCAAGAAGCTCCTATTCAGCAGCTACTATAATACTAATTATCCCAAAAGCCAGTAGCATGATTGGTGTGTGTGTGTGTGTGTGTAAACACAACTAAATTAAAAACATGTTATTTTATTTAAAAATCTTTACAGATCTAAGATATTAGTTAATATTTGTTATGTTTAAGCAGAGAATAGTTCATTTTAGATATAATCGCAGAAATGACTTTCATTATAATCCAGATTTATGTATAAATAAAAGAAAAAGAAAGAAAAAGATGTGAAGTATTATATGTTTTCTAGATCCTGGTGATATTTATTTACACTGTACTGTAAAGGGAAGTGTGAGAACTTCTCAATGAGTTGAAATTCTGAAGCTTAGCCAACCTAAGCCACTTAGCACCACAATGGTACAGTGTTATCCCTGTGCTAGACGACTTAGAAAAACATATCTTTTAGCAAAATTCTTCAATAATGGATTCCCCTAGTCTTCATTTATGTTACCAACCAGAGCTAATGACAATACATACTAAATAGAACAACACTTGATAAGCATGTATATATTTCTAAATATTTAAAATATTTAGAATCAAGTCAATCCATTAAGGAAAAAAAATCCAACAGTCCTCAACAGTAAGATAATATCTTTACTAAGGCCTTCAAAAAGTAATTAATAAGCTCAGTGGAACATTTCTTGAAACTGCACATTAAATAAATAAGATGAAATCTGATCATCAGGTTTAAAGATCAGTCTGTAGTCTTGGTCTCTTAAAATGAGAGGCCAGGACATACTAGGTAAAAAAAAGTCATTAGATTCTAATCAAATTTCAAGTTCTGCTAAACCAGGTGTCAGCAACCTGTGGCTCCAGAGCTGCATGAAGCTCTTTCGGTCCTCTGCTGTGGCTCCCTGTTGGGTGATCCCACCACTGGCTGGCCCTGACCTTCACCCTCCCAGTCACTCCTCACCTGGCCTGAGAAGGTAAGGGCAGTGGCGGGGGATGGAGAAGTGGCCAGTGCAGAGACAGAGAGGGAGAGGGAGGGAGAGAGAGATACAGTATGTCAAAAGGGTTTTGTGGTTCCCAATATTTTTTAACAACCAGTTCTGTGCCCTAATGACTGGCTGGGTAGGTGTGGCTAGCGGGGGTCATGTGACTGGTGGAAGTGAGTAACGTCAAGTTGGCCACACCCACCCAGGTTTTTCTCTCGTCAGTGTTGTATTTATTTATTATTTATTTAAGACATTCATATAGTCTCCTATATTCGGCCAACTCCGGGTAGCCCCTGATCACAATTATATGCTAATAGCTGTTGCATAAGTTTGCAGCTTCATCTCTTTTTTTATCTATACATACAAATATTAAAATAAAATTTCTTGTTACAGAGTGGCTAAACAACTTCTTTTTTGCATTTAATTATCTTCTGTCAAACCTGTCTGTAAGTTTATTTACAATTGCCACACAATGTAGCAGAATTCCATCTAGTACCACAGTGAAAACGTTTAAGTTTATTTCTACAGCATAGGAAAGAGATATTTACTGTATATACCTATTGGCTATGAAATATGCTTCAAAACTCTTTTAGGATGGTTTGGGGCTGCAAACCTGTGCATATTTATTTGATTATAAAACGATTCAACTGTACATGTTTTCCTTATAAACTGATTTGTCCTGCTGGGTTGCTAGTCTATCCATGTGTTTTAAATAAAAAGTGTTGCCACTAAAGAAGCAAATAAGCTTACAGTTGGCAAGAGAAGGAAAGTAACTAAAAACGTCCCATTTAGACAGGGAGATAATTTCTTAAAACATAAATAAAATGGAAAATAATGCAAGACTTAAAAGATAGGGGGGGGGCCTTTGCCCTACCAGACTGGCAATTATACCAACAAGCAGTGGCGTTGATTTGGGTAAAAGATTGGATGGAACTAAAAAAGGAAAGAATTCTAACGTTAGAAGGTCATAATTTACAAATTGGTTGGCATGCATTTTTATGGGATGAAAAATATAAATC
>JANHFT010003959.1:101363-124640 GCA_032467955.1 Pseudoxenodon macrops
AGAAAAACTTCTTGTTGTGAGTGTGAGGCAATTAACTTCTCGCACTCGTGAGAAGTTTTTCTTTACTGTGCAAGGGCCAGGAGTTGCTCCAAGGCTGCAGGCTCCAAGGCTGCCGGCACCCGGGAAGGGGGGAAACACTGCCTGACTGTCCCCTCCCGAAGCAAGGTTTCAACTCAGATGGAGAGACAGTTTTTCTTTTAAGAAAACCCCAAAAGAGCCGCAAGTCTCACGGCCCTCCCGCCCCATGCCCTGCCGCACCTGCCTGTTACCCTCAAATTGATCCTTCCTCCCACAGCGCTGTCACTGCTCTCAGCCCCAGCACAGCAGCTTTGTCTCCCCGAAGGGCTGAGGGTGGCTTTGGGAGATGTTGGCCAGCGGGGAGGAGGCAGCTGAAGTCTCTACGCTTTGGAAGCAACTTCCAGACTGGACAAAACATTGTCCTCCAAGAGCACCGCCACTCGGGGAAGGCAGTGGGGAGCAGCTGCCTGGGAGACCTGGCTGCCCTCCCTCAGCCTCTGGCTCGCGTAGCTGGGCTTGCTGGAGGATTAGGCACCCCAAGATGCGCCTGTGTTGCCAGGTCGACAGACCCCGTAGAGTAGCAGAGAAGCAAAAGATGGCAAGGGAGGAAGGAGAGGAATGGAAGGAAAGGAAGAGGTGAAGAAAAGAGAGGAGACGGGGAGGAGGAGAGGAGGGAAGTAGAGCTGAGAGGAGGAGGAGAGAAGGAAGTAGAATTTATATGTTATAAAATTAAAACAAATTGCAAAAAAAAATCCAAGATGGTGGCGCCCAAGGAGACACCGACAGAACCGGCTCCGTGACATCATCACGGAATTACTACCAGTTCTATAGAACCTCTGCCTCTGCCATGACCCCTTCATGTTTTATGTTGAATTCTGGAAAGCTGTTGAAGAACCCCTAGAATAGCCAGATCAGCATCACCCAGAAGAAAAAGCACAATCTGGCCTTTCTTGCCAACAATTACAGATTGACTTAGAATAGTTCATTTAGTGACCATTTGAAGTTACAAGGGCACTGAAAAAACTGACTTATGACTGTTTTTCACACTTAAAACCATTGCAGCATCCCCACGGTCATGAGATTAAAATTCAGGTGCTTGGCAACTGACTCATATTTAGGATGGTTGCAGTGGCCTGCAGTGATTCCCTTTTGCAACCTTCTGACATGCGAAGTCAATAGGGAAGCCAGATTCACTTGACAATCGTGGTGCTAACTTAACAAATGCAGTGATTCGCTTAAGAACTGTGACAAGAAAGGTTATTAAATGGGACAAAACTCACTTAACTGTCTCACTTAGCAAATAAATTTTGGGCTCAATTGTGGTCATAAGTCAAGGACCACCTGTATTCTGTGTTCCTTGATCTGCCCTGCCAAACCCCTGAAACATGTTCAGCTGATGGGGGAATGGGCTTTTCTGCTCCCACCCCCCAATTATATGGAATAATCAAGGCAGACTTCCTTCTCAGCCAGAACTATTTGCCTCTGATTCTTCAATCCCTTTTACGGGGAATATAGCAAGTTATTATGTATTAAGTTATACATAATTTAGTGTAATCCCAAATTTGAGTACAAAATGAATCAAATTTGGAGCCTTGTAACTTCAATAGCATATAGTAGATGAGGTAGATTAAAAAGTTAGCAAATATAATTATTTAAAGGTAAAATCCAACCATTTTTTCTAGTGTGAATCTGTTCAAATCAAGGTCGAGGGTTGTTGTTTTTTAAAGTGAACTTGTTTTCCTTAATTTCCCTTCAACCAGATGTGACTGTAAAGTCTCCTTGCAATAAACAACTGCAGTATATAATTTCCCATTTGTCTGTTTGTAATTGGGCTCTTATTGTTGCATTCTCTAATGGGAGAATAAATAGCCTTTATGTAGAATGCACTTTCATTTTGTAGAAGTGCTCAAATTATAGCTCCAGTTATTTTTAGATATACCATTACAATATAAATGCTTCTTTTATTCCAAGAAACTGGAATAAACTTTTCCAGCTATCATTTAATATTTAAATATCATTTCATAGAAGCTTCTTTAATATTGTGATATAAATTTTCAAATCTTAACCTACTAGAACTGTTCACATACAAAATATAATTGATGGGTTTCAGATCATCTCTGCAAATTAATGTCATAAACCCATAAATATAAAAAGTGATAGTGGAATCACAATTTATTTTTTCAGCAATACACTCTATTCTTTTCTGTTTCTTTCTGGCAATATATTATTTTTAATGAAAAATAAGACTAGCAAGAAAAACGATACCTTCCAGGACCCCTCAGGATACACCTTGGATTTTGACTCCCAAGGGAGATATTTCTGACAAGTGGATTTCAGTGTCATGAAGGTGCAGCAAATAGCTTTCTGCATCAATTGCCAAAATAATCTGTTGGACATTTATTAATTGTGGGGTAAGAAATGAAATAAACAAGTTCCCTCTTTTTGTGTGTGTGTGTGAATGTATGTTTTGTATATGAATTTGCCGAATTCATATACAAAGTAGAGTATGCTGACTTGTCAAAATCAGAATTTTGTGATGCAGATCACAATTTAGCAAATATGTTTATTGTGGAAATGTGTGCCCAAATTTGAATAGAAATTTTGACATAAAAAAAATAAAGTATAAAGAATCTTCTCTGACTACAAAGTCCATTCATTACAAGTATGGTTTCATCATTTTTAGATGGAAATATTGGTTAAAGCTGCATTGTAATTCCTGGCTTTATATGGCTGTGAAGAGAGGTACATCTCATAATCCCCCCCCAAAAAAAACCTCTGCTCCTCAAACCTTAGGAAAAGTCCAAATGCTGTGGGAATGTATGACACGATCCCACCCACTTTGCATCACTGCTCACTAATACCTTGGCTCCTCTTCCCATGGTGAAGAACACAAATCCTGCATGCCCAAAAGTTGTCTGTGGAGATTCTCAGTCATCCAGGTCAGTAGTTGTTTCAAAGATGCTTTTGTCCACTGGACTGTTTTTTCCTTGAGGAAGAAGAAGACATTTACTTCTCATCCAAGAAGCTTCATTGGTTCTGGCAGTATAATAGCAGCAATGGAAGTGAAATGTTTTCTTCCTCAAGGAAAAAACAGTCCAGGTGCCATTTGAAAAAGCACCTTTGAGATTGCTCATTTTTCTTTTAAATCATATCTGGAAAAGGAGGGGGTGAACATATTTGATCATTCGAATCTTAGAGTTTGATAATGATAGACATATAGAAGGTAAATTCAATGAATAAGAAACATTTCCACCATTAGTATTAACTGAGTTCTCTCTCTCTCCCTCTCTCCCTCTCTCCCTCTCTCTCTCCTTGGATATGAATGACTAGCAGCTACTGTAATAACATAAAAATAATAGTCATATTCTTAAAATGTATAGTCATGTTTATGAAATGCAATATGAAAGTTTTAATGCTTTGCTATATCAATATATAGGTAAATAATAGACATTTATGGTTGCACAATTGAATTAAATCAAATGCATAGTTAAATTAGTTAAGTGATAAAAAAGCCCAAAATGACAACAATTACAGGTAACACTTGACCTGTAGTTACAACACTGAAAAAAATTGACTTATGGTTGTTTTTCACACTTGCAACTGTTATAGCATCTCCATGGTCATGTGATTAAAATTTGGACGCTTAGCAACTGGCATGTATTATTATCTCAGGATCATGTGATCATCTTTTGTGACCTTCTGACAAGCAGTTAATGGAGAAGCCAGAATCAGTTAACAACTGAGTTACTGACTTAACAACTGCAATGATTCACTTAACACGCAACAAGAAAGGTTGTAAAGTGGGACAAAACTCACTTAATGCCTTGCTTAGCAACAGAAATTTTACGCTCAATTGTGGTTGTGAGGACTATCTGCATCAAAGTTTTTCATATTTTAATACTACATGAGGGGGAAAATGCTTCTCTAGAAATTAGAGAAAATTTAGTTGGTTTTGTCTAAGTAGCCTCAGAAAAACTCTGATATAGATTATTATTTTCATTAGCATTTGTCTTTCGATCCTAGATTTACCATATAGATTTTACGAAAATAAGCTGCGCTATTTGTACACAAAAATTGTTCATTCAGGCAACATTAATGTAACTGCTTACAGAATTTTCTATAAATACAGATAAATTTATGCACACTAATGTTCTCCAGCAGGATTGCATATTATCTAGGTTGCTTTTACTTTATCATGACACAACATTTTTCTCTTTATTTTTCACAACTTTCTGAAAAATGCTTTTTCTGAAATTTTATGAAAGAGTATGCTTTATAATCAATAGTAATGTCATCACAGGAATAAAAGTGGAAGTAGGGAAATAATGCTGTCTGGGCAGCAAATGTGGATCCAGCACTGATTGGGATAGAACAGAAGTAAGTTCAGACCAGCAATCATGTCTCCATCACTGTGATTAATACCCACATTATTAATGCTCAGATCACACTGCTATTCAATGGTATTTATCAATAAATTTTGCTCTTAAATGTTCTTTCCTGCTTTTGAATTACCAATTTTATGTAACCAATTTCAAAGACTCCTCGATAACTATTATGAAATCTACATTAAGCAAAGCCTACATTTCCCCTTACTTTAATTCTGTATCTTTGCATTATTACTTGAGATGACAAATTCATCTTGATTCATGTCAGATCTCATATTTCATTTCCTCCAGATCCCAGCAAGTAAATCCCATGTGATTCAGCAGTGTTGGCTTTACCAGGAAATAAACTCTCTCTCTCCTTTTTTACACTAATCCCTTAACACTTACGTGTTCTAAAACAAAATGTATGTATATCAGCATAGTCTATCGCTTATAAAATTCCAGAAACTGGAGCAGAAATTTAATATGATGTAATGTTCTTATTCACTTTGATAGCTTCAGTGTACATATATATCTGCAGTGCAGTCTGACTCCACCAGACCAGTCATGTATCTCCACCAATCCCCAGTGTCTCAACTGATTAAAATTATCCACTGAGATGCTCAAAGCAGCATACGTGGGACTCTTAGAAATCTTCCCTTTAGTCCTTCTTAAACTTGCTCAATATTGCCCCTCCAACTGTTCTCTTTATACCCTTTCTCTTTTTCTTCTCCAATAGCACTATTTCTGTGATCAGCTGAGAATCCTTCAAATTACTTTGCTAAATTAGAACTTGTAATATTAGCAGGAATAACAAAATAATAATAAAAAATTAGAAAATCAGATTATTCTCTGGAAGTTCCTTTAGATTTCTACAGTTAATAAAAAACGTATTATGCACTGAAAATTTCAACTATATATTTGGGAAAAAATGAAATAGAAGCTAAATCTATGTTTTTATCCAAGCAAAACTGTTGAAGAGTTCCACCTGATAATTTTCCTCTGACTATTTCTTATAGGAAAAAACATAATTTTTGGTCTGCTGGCATTAATAGATTTCTTCACCCATTTTTTCCTGTTTCATTTACATCACAGAAATATATACTGTAATCTACTAACATATAAATATCACAATAGAACATATTATTAAATATAATTATGATTTGTTTCAACAAGATTTACAGTTTTTGAACATGAGATCATAACATAATTAAGAATGTAATAATATCTATGGTATATCTTTATATAAGAATATTCTTTTATCTAGTGTATATGATAAATATCATTCTTTGGATATAGATATAATTGAACTGCCACCAAAGGCCTCAGGAATATATTCATATATTGAAACGCATTATCTACAAGCCCACAAACTTTAAAAATAGTTTTTGAACGATAGATTAACCATATTTACTGTATGGATTTTAAAAATCAATTGTATATTTTGCCTTGAGCCCATATACCCCTTGTTGATTTTGATATTTGGCATGCCTCTGCCAAAAACATCCCTGAACCAGAGGTGGGTTTAAAATGTTTTTACTGCTTGTTCGCTCAGGGGTGTGCTGCAGACTCATGCTCGCTTTGCGCCCCACACGCAAGTGTTCTGTGCATGCATGCACAGTGCTTTAAAAAAGCTGTGCATGTGCAGAACCAAAACCAAGATGGCACCGCCTGTGGAGCCGCTGAAAGAACCAGCTCGGGAATGTGGCAGGCCCGGGCTACTAATGGTTCTACCGAACCGTGCTGGTAAGTTACTAATGGTTCAGTAGAACCGGACCGAACCATTAGGAATCCACCTCTGCCCTGAACCCAGTAAAGGTTGTACTTTAGTGAGACCATAGACAAACTTCTGAAGAGGCAGGTTTCTGGAGATTATTGGAGTAAAAAATAAAGAGAATACAGGTAGTCGTCGACTTACAACCTCAACTGAGCCCAAATTTTCTTTTGCTAAGCCAAATAGTTGTTAAATGAGTTTTGCTCCATTTTATGACCTTGCTTGCCACAGTTGTTAAGTGAATCCCTGCAGTTATTAAATTAGTAACACAGTTGTTAAGTGAATCTGGCTTCCCCATTGACTTTGCTTGTCAGAAGATCCCAAAAAGTGATCACATAACTCCGAGGCATTGCAGCTGTCATAAATATGAGTTAGTTGTCAAGCATCTGAATTTTGATCAGGTGGCCGTGGGGATGCTGCAACAGTCATAAATAACTTTTGAAAAATGGTCATAACTCACTTTTTTCAGTGCTGTTGTGACTTTGAATGGTCACTAAATGAACTGTTGCAAATCGAGGACTATCTGTACCAAGACATAGTGATTTAAAATCCTTCCATCAGCTGAATCCTTCAGATCCCTCCTATTTATGTTGTTTCAACGTTTTCCTCCAATTACTTTCAGAAGCTTTATCAACATAAATAATGATAGTAGATGAAACCAGTTTGATAAGAGCTTCTTGAAAAGAATTGAATTCTTCTTTATTTGAAGATATTATGAACTCAGAACAAAAAAACAGAAATTAAGAAAAATGTATAATCTGAAGAAATCATAAGAAAGATAGTAGGAAATAAAATGAATATTAGCTAAAACCAGAACTAGAATTTCTTCCTTCCTTCCTTCCTTCCTTCCTTCCTTCCTTCCTTCCTTCCTTCCTTCTTTCTTTCCTTTCATGACTAATTACTATTTTTTGTACATCTTCCACATATTTTTAAATTCAGAGCCTATATCAAATACTGTATATCATATATATTTTCTTTGTGCTTAGTGAAGCAACTTCATACAAAGAAATGATACCGGATGCAGTATCTGCAATTGGAAGCTGTCATGTTTGATCATTTGCTGCAGGAAAACATTCAGAAGCTTCTTAGCTTTCATGTAATAATCACAGCCCGTCTCTCATTCTGCCTGCTTAAAGCTCCTTCATTAATTCAGAGCAATTTGACACAGCTTGCTACTGCAGAGAAGGCTGAACTGGAGTGCCAGCCAACCCCTTCTGAATCCGCAGTGCTTTCTATTATCACACCAAAGGACTATATCAGAGAAAGGTGGCAGCACTGAGCCATTTAGCTTGTTTTTAATATTTATTATACAGCACTTTAATGCAAATAGCATTGCACATTGGGAAAAAATTGTGGCTGTAATATATGTGCTTCAGTTTCGGATTCTTAATCCTTGTTAAAAATTTTGTCCTATTATTCATTCCACCAAGCAATGTACAAAAAAGAAATAAGGTATTAAGAATAATTCTTATGTACTGCAATAGCTATTTCTTCCCTGTCACTCCACAATAAAAGGCTGAACAAATATACTATCACATCATCATAGTGATACTGTCCCTTAGACAATACATACAATTAGATTATGTTATTAGGTGCACAGCTATAGTTCATGTGATGACTGAGCACAAAATCAGCAATAGTTAACCGTGGAAGTATATTCCCAAGGTAGATAGACTTAATGATAAGAAGGAAGCCACATTTTACCATTCCAAATGCTGACTCCTGTAATGCTGATTCATACTTTTAATGTTTGCCTGGGAAAAAACAGGATTAATTTAATTTAATTGATTTAAATACCTGACTGCAGAATGACTGTTAGCAGCTCACACAATAACTGAAAAATACAATATGAATGATAAAAAAGTAAACAATGAACTAATTAAAAATAAAGGACAAGATGGAAAATCTGCCCAATCATACAGAAAACATACCAACAAGGGTCGCCAGCACCCAGAGCCTGAGGCCTGAGAGAAGCCAGAAGTTCCTCCAGAACACCATTAGGGTGATTGAGTCTATTAATATATTTTCCATATAAATAGCAGACAGGGGTAGAAGAGGAATTTATTTGAATTGTACCACAGTGAGGAGTCCCCTCTGCCAAAGTCCTGGGCCAAATCAACCTTCTCCACTTCCATGGTATTTTTAAAAAATATATCCATTCGTCCAACTGCTAGCTGTAGGTGTTGCCTCTGGCTCTGAAAGAAAATGGCTGTGAGCAGAGTAAAATAGTTTCACTCCATATTTTCCATCATTAAAATCATGAATGGATTTATGGAACACATTTATTACAATCCAGCTTTTTCCCCCCTGTGCTCCTGTGAACTAACTTTAATTGTTTGTTTTTTCTCTTTGTTTTTTTAAAGTATACTTTCCACTCCTGTGTGCAGCTATTTGTACATTAGAGAGAGCTGTGGGGGAGTGTGTGGGCATCCTAGGTTCACTTAGTTTTGTGGCTAAAATATACAAAAAACAGCTGCTAGGAAAACTCCAATAAATTAAAATAAGAGGCATCTAATTGACAGGAGGCTTTGCCAATTAACTCAGTGGGATTTAGAATACTGTATGAATAAAGTAATGATGGGCATTATAGAATTTCTATCTGCAAGATAAATAGTCAGAATCTGGAATGTGTTTTCACTATTCTAAACAGGAAAACAGAAAATAGAAAAGGTCATCCCGAAAACTATATTTTTGCCTGAAGAAAGAGAAAAGCAGTGTTGATGTAGTTTCATGATACATACTTCAAGATAGTGTCAGCAGTTATAAATAATTTACAAATGTAAAAAAGAAGTTGGCAGACTATAATATTTTGCTCATAGTTGTTTAACATTGTATGTAATCAAGTAAACAACTATAACATTTTGTCAAAATCTTTATTCCCACTTTCCAGGCCTAAAAAGCTTTAAATATCTGGCTATGTCCCTACTTGTCTCTTTATATTCTTATTTTCTCTCCCCCCACAATTCTATTTTTCCTTTCTGCTGTCTTCTTTATAGAGTTTTACACTCATGGCATACAAAAGTTCCAATTTTAAAGCTCCCAGCACTCCAGATAAAAGTAAGAAAGATACATGTCAGAAACTTTGGAGATATGCTTTCAGATAGGGAAGAGCAACCTGGTCTCCGCCAAATGTTTTGGAATTACAATTCCTGCTTTGTTGATCAGTAGCTCTGAATGTTTCATGCTATCTTCTCCTGAGGTTGAAGAAAGGCTAGAGTTGATAAGGTTAATGCAAACTGACCCTATTTCAGTATATGGTAGATTCTCCTGTTCATCTTGTGATCAGAATTTGAAGTGCCATGGAGCAGAATCCTGTCATTTTTGTTTCCGAATTTTTCATCATTCCTACTTAGGATCTCATAAGGATAGTGATAATTGCTGTGTGATTTAGATTACACAAATTCTATTACACCAGTTATGAATCTACAGCACAGGGACTGTATGTAGCTGCCAACCTGAAACTGCTTCCTTAACGCATGATCAGTCCTTTCTAACATTTTTAAAGACTAAAAACACATACCTACTTCCCTCCCTAAATATCCCAAATTTCTATCACAATTTATAGGAGAAAAATGTTAATTTGTATGTGTTTCCCATACTGCTGCTGAAGAACAGTTTGTATGATCTCCTGCATATGAGGAAGTCTAATCCATTCTTGATTGCACATCACATGAAAGATGGTCTGGTTCAAACAGAATATTAAACCATCATGGGCTTTGCTTAGCTTTGGTTTAGTACATTGTATAAGCTCTGTTGTTGTGATTTAAAATAAATGACTTATGACTTACTATTTGACTTCAATTTCATTGTAGTTCATTCAGTAAACTATATTTAACAAGACATGCCTTGAAACAATGGAGGAGCCAGTCATAATATATCACCATACTATATTAACATAATCTATGAACCCAACCTTTTTACTTGAAAATGAAGTTGTGGAAAAGCAGAACTGGAATTCTATGGATGGATGGACCGACGGATGGATAGACAGGTGGACGGATGGATGGACGGACGGACGGATGGATGAATGGATGGAAAGGAGAGAAATGTTAACATATAAACTATGCTGGATATGACTGTTATCCTCTGAAGAAATATTTGGACTGAAATCACTGAGAAATGCTGAGTGTTGAGAAATTTGGCCAGCATATTCTTAGTCTGCCTCATTCATAAGAATCATCATTGGCAATCCTATGGAAGAATCATTGTACCCCTATGATATTCCTCATGTTATATTTTCCCAGGATTCAGTGTGCATAGGGGAATGTGACTATGTGATATGAACTAATGCTTTTCATTAAAATATTCTGCATTGTGTATATTATTCAGAGATGTTCATCCAGTGCTAAAATGTTTTGAGAATATTTCTGACCTTCATTTTAGAAATGAACCAGACAGAATTTAATTATAGAGCATGTGTTTTCGGAATAGCCCAGTTACAGTTGCTTCCATTTAGAAACGTATTACAAAACAACTGGAGGAAAAACACATTAAAATGTGCTAAAATACATTAGCACATTTTCTACAACCTAACAAGTTGACTTGATTTTAGCTACTATATGTTATCATTTAGGTCAAGTCTTCCTGCCAGTATGATTTATGAATCAGAGACAGCCAATATAAAGCAAAATGAACAGAAAACATCCATATCCAGATTACATCCATATTATTTCAAATGAAAAACTATTGTAATAGATTACAATTATATTTTTAGGTACATTCAGTTTCTGATTTTGCAACTTGGGAAAAAAGGTTGAAGGAATGAATGCTTTCATAGTTTATTGTTTTTTTATGAACAATAACACAGCTGTCCAGCTATGTTGGGATTTCAGCTCTGAGCAATCATGATCAATGATTGATAAGTTGAGTATGAGGTCTATGCCAGCTAATGGAATATAGGTAGTCCTCAACTTATGACTACAATTTGAGCTCCAAATTTATGTTGCCGAGTGAGAAATTTGTTAAATTAGCTTTGCTCCATTTTACTTTTCTGGCCACAGTTGTTAAGTGAATCACTGCAGTTGTTAAGTTAAGTGAACCTAGCTACCCCATTGACTTTGATTGTGAGAAGCTCGTAAAAGGGGACCATGTGACTCTAGGACACTGGAACAGTCATAAATGTGCATCAGTTGTCAAGCATCCGAAGGTAATTCACATGACCATGGGGATGTTGCAATGGTCATAAGTGTGAAAAATGGTCATAAGTCACTTTTTTCAGTGCTGTTGTAACTTTGAATGGTCACTAAGTGAAAGGTTGTAAGTCGAGGATTTCCTGTAAATGGACATTGCTTTGCATGATGAGAACCTAAAGAAAACTGGCCAATTGGACCAGATGATAAGCTATCCCAAAATAAGGATTCCCAAATTGCAGTTTATGAATACTGCAACAAGCCAACAGCAGGTTTCTTTTGTCCATGGTGTGCTGTGACAAACCAGACATCAAGGCTTTCAATTTTTAAAACTCTCAACAGCTACTGAAAGATTCAATGGATTGTCTCTCCATTCAAATTTTCTAGACTCATTTTTCATCAGTCTATTAATGAATTTGTTATGTTTATTAACCTACCTGTGCTGTGTCCTGTTAAAAGTAAGTTATTTGGGAGATTCTTGTAAGGCTGTCATTATAGGGGTTTAGTGGTTCATAAATGTGATGTAGTGATACATAAATCTGAATTATCATTTCTGTATTTGTCAAACTCAATAAGAAAAAAATTATAAAGAAACTGGGCATTGATCAGAAAATAAGAGCAAGATTGTTGGAAAGTAGGGGCTTCTCAAATAATCTGGCACACAATAATTTCAGGGGGGAAAGACTAAGTAGCCTCACTCAATTATTTTTCCTGTGGCCATCAAACTGTTATCCCATAATCTTTTTTTCGTCCTTTATCTAAAGATATTTTCTATCAAGAACATTAAACAAGATGATAATTACCTAAAACTGCATTATCTGTGGTCATCATTGTAAAGACAGCTAAACCTTAGGTGTCTTTTATGCACAATAGCTGCTTTCCGTGTCTCTAAGGTCTGTGCTTATGGGTGCCTCTAATACTGTGGATGAAAAGATATAAGGCAGTTGCCTCATTCTTATCTCTTTAGTGGATATAATGGAATAAAAAGCAAGATGGAAGAAGCAATATAAAATCACAAGTCCTATAAAAATACCAGGGCAATTCTAAACAATAATATTTTTATTATTCCTATCCATTTCCTTAAATTTCACAAACATTAATTTTATAATAGTTATTTTAAAATATACTCATTTATTATCAGTTATTAAATTGTGATTATATAGGTTTACCTCTTGAATCATACAGATAGTATGAAGTATAGTAGCTATTTTATAATGTGCTGTAGATTGGAAAAGGCAGTCACTAATTTTTATTTAATTCCATAAGGGGGAAAAAGTGAGGTAAATTCTGTTTGTACCTGTTTTGTGATCATGAACTATAATGCAGAAGATTTCTTATTTTAAATTATGTTTTTAAAAACTTTAAAGAAAAGATTCTTGAATCATGTACATTTTGCTTAAACCTCAGTTTTAAATTGTCCTGGCTGCATATCAAAGAGATTATGGAGCAGACATCAAATCTTACTGCAAAGTGATATGTACATATTTGTAAGTAGCATTAGGCCCAAGGCTTCAAGTCTATACCCCATTGATGGAGGAAATCTCTGCTTTCAGCTGCCCAAGATACAGAATGCTTAGAATAATATTAACTGAGGAAATTTTATGCAGTCTCAACAAGTTTAATTTAAATGGTTCCATTCCATTCCACAAAAAACTTCAAAGTGGTGAATAGAAAATTAAAATAATTGGTTTTTTGATTAGCCCAGGTAATTTTTTTGCAAAGGGACGGGGAAGAGGAATTAAAATTTATATGTAAATTTTCAGGCATTATGGAGAACTGGGTCATTCTGTTTTACGGTTCTACCGGGTCATACAAAAATGCATGCTGTATTTTATATTGGCTGGAACCAATGGAACACAATGCTGAAATAGCAAGGTGCAGACCATTTCTCTATAGAAGGAACATGTAGAAGTGGCTAGGTGATTTCCTCCATTTCAGTCAGCAAACAAGGCATAGTTACTAGGAAACTATTCCTGAGCTTCTGAGAATGAACAGAACCTAACTGATCCTCATTCTTATTTCAATCTAAGCCTCATCCAGAAACAATCTGTTCATGGCAATAAAATGGTAGAAAATGATACCCTTCTAGATTACTAGGAGAAAGTTCTTCCTAGAGTTCTTCAGTAATGGGGCTCAGATAAACTATTTCATTAAACACAAATTGTTTATTATGGTACTGAAGGAAGTCAAAACAAAAGTCTAAAGGTGGCTGACATTTACAGGCAGTCTCACATTAATTTACTGTATATATATATATATAGGATTAAGATAGCTGAATCATTGATTGGATGCAATAATATAATTTGATTGAATTTAGGAGCTATGTGTTCAGCATAGTGACCAAAGGCAAAACCACGTGGTAATGAGGATGCTAGAAAGCAATACAGGTAACCCTTGACTTATGACCTCAATTGAGCCCAAAATTTCTTTTGCTAAGCAAAACATTTGTTAAGTGAATTTTGCTCTATTTTACAATCTTGCACAGTTGTTAAATCAATCACTGCAGTTGTTAAGTTAGTAACACAGCTGTTAAGTGCATCTGCTTCCTCATTGACTTTGCTTGCCAGAAGATCAGCAAGGGCGATCACATGAACCCGGGACACTACAACCATCATAAATATGAGTCAATTACCAAGCATCTGAATTTTGATCACATGACCATGGGGATGCTGCAATGGTCGTAAGTGTAAAAAACACTCATAAATTACTTTTTTCAGTTCTGTTGTAACTTTGAATGGTCACTAAATGAACTGTTGTAAGTCAAGGACTACCTGTAGATAGTAGATAGACAGTGGCTATGTTCTTTGAGTAAGAGCAACTGTTGGTATATTAATTTGCTAGAACTTATTGCTAAGCAGCTTTGCTTCCCCAGATTGTATTTATCTCCTAGTGTTTTAATCAAAATTGGTTGTGTTGACAGTTTATTTTCAGTTTATTTTCTCTGGGAAAGTGGATATGAGGATGAGGCATTTTATGCGCCTTAACTAACACCATATTATATGCTGCAGTTGTCAGATTACCTAAAGAAACTCACCACGTTTGAAATATTCAGGTCATTGGGGCTGTTTGGGAACCTGGTATGAAAATAGTTTGGCTCAAGTGATTGGAGAAATGATGCACTTCTGGACTTCTTTAAATAAACAAAAAAGGCACAGAAGTAAAGCTAGCTAGTTTAGGGAAAGAAAAATAATAATTACTGATTTTCAAATCAGTAACATTTTGCATGCTAAGCAAAGGTCAGAGACAATGGATTAATTCAGTAATTCTGAAGGATGTTTTCATATTCAT
Organism: Pseudoxenodon macrops; assembly: GCA_032467955.1. Classification (NCBI taxonomy): domain Eukaryota; kingdom Metazoa; phylum Chordata; class Lepidosauria; order Squamata; family Pseudoxenodontidae; genus Pseudoxenodon; species Pseudoxenodon macrops. Next base: position 115,937 of record JANHFT010003959.1, read on the forward strand.
CAAAGAGATGAGAAAGGGATTTTTTTAAAGGTGTTTGTTGTGCCAATATGAGAATTTGGTTACAGTATAGAGATGTCTAACACATATATGTGACCTAACTACTTGTGAACGCATGTTCTCAAAGCCGTTATTGTACTAGTCTTGGCTGCTAGGCACATTTGTGCATCTAACGACACAAAGCAATTCATGATTGCTCTGAACTAAATCATATAATTTTGCTTCCTGGTAAGTAGACATGGTTTTGGCTAAAGTGAAGGCTAGGTTTAAAACCAATGGACTCCAGTGGACTTCCAGACTGTGAATGTTGACATGCTTTCCTTTGGAATGGAGCTCAGACACATTTAAATAAGAAATGTTATTAAATGTATATGATTCAAATCTAGTATGTAGGGATCGTGATGGTATAATAAATAAATAATTAAAAATCATTGTTTCCAGAAATTGCATTAAAATATATTTTATCCAGTACTTTGTTTATTTAAATAGTTGTTGCTTAATTATTTTTAAAAAGATTCCTTGACTGCAGACACTAATGATCTTGCTTTAGGCATTGAAAAATAATGTATGTAACCTTTTCCAATCCAGGGACAAGGAGAAATAGTCTAGAACTAGTCAATATTAATGTAAGAGAAGTAGTAATAAGAGCATCAGCTGAAGACAAAGGTTTCCCTAGCAACTGGAATTCTGTAAAAGGCCACAGAATAACATTCAGTTCAAATGTGTCATGTAGAACTTGCATGGAGCAGAAACCAGGGATGTTCCCACTCAATTAAAAAGCAGCATTGGCTTCCTTTTTTAATGAAAATAAATAAGCCTATCTTTTTTGTAACAAGTAGACCTTGTATATTTTATGTATTAAATTTTAATAAAGGTCAAATTAAGCTTCAAAAGAATTAGAGATCAAGCCATTTATAGATTTCCTAGTCCTCCTTCTTGGTTCTATTGACTGAGATATTTTGGAGCTAAAGTCCCTTATTAGTTAATTCATCATACAACTAATTTTGCACACCTACTAATAGTGAAAATAGTGTGAGTCCAAGTATTTAATATTTCAGAGCCTCATTAATTTTTCAATTTAAAATGTCACAACTTACAGTGCTCACAAAAACTGAAAGCATGGAGAAAAGATTTTGAAAAGAAAGCATATTTTAGCAGTGGTTACTTATATATTTAAGGCCATACACGAGACAAATGCATTCTCCCTGTGGGTCATTAAATTTTAAACCTCAACTGACAACAGTGTGAAAAAATCCAGAACATATGTTAATGGTTTTTGCTGAAAGCTGTTGGTAGAACAATTATGCAAAATGGATTGTTATGTACAGGAATGGGATCAGGATTTTCCCTTTTCTCTCCTTATGAGAGAAAGGTTAAACTGCTTTTGTTTGTTTGCTGCTTTGCTTTTTTTGTTATCTTAATGATGCTGCAGCTATTTTAGGTCTATCCTACAGATATATATGTATCCCATCTTAAAATAGCAATGAGTTGAATTTAATATTAAGTCAGGGGCTTGAGGAACACACATCCTTCCTTAATGTACTTGCTCTAAATTTCTGGAGTAAGGCAGAGGTGGTTCCTGCAACAGCCAGCTGGACAAGCCTGCGAAAACCGGTCCTCCAGCTTGAAATCCATCCACCGAAGAAAACTTTAATAAAAAATAATCCTCTGTGCATGCGCAAAGCCTCCTGCACATGCACAGATGATTTTAACCTGGGAGTGATGGTGTGTGTGAGCGTAGCAAAATGTGCACTTCCGGCGTGACCCCGAACTGGTAGGGAGGGTAACTAGAACCCACCCCTGGAGTAAGGAATCACACAACAGCTTGGAAAGCTGTGTCTGATAATGACTACAGAAGAGGATCCCTATGAGAAAGGGATGGAGAGTTAATAGTAACTGTGATTGGCAGAGGGTGATGTGCCAGGAGGAAGCTGGATTGCTTCAGCTGAACGTCTATCAGCCATTCAATGTATACCAGACTATGAAACAAAAGTTATAAATGCTAATACCTCTTTTGTTATAAGATTATCATAACAGAATCTTGCAAATCTGAATCTGAAACACAGCTTTGGGGTATGATTGATTAAGTCACGCCTTGAAGTAGACACCTATATGAGTTTAAGTACTTAAAAAAAGATTGAACTGGTAGAGATGGTGAAATTAACCACATCGATTGTTGGATTAGATATGTTTACAAGAGACTGGAAGCCATTTGTGGGCTTTCTACATGTTAATTAGAAAAACAGATGGTTAACAGAGGGCTTTGAAGATTAGTTTTACCTTTGGGCTAACCTGTTGACTGCTTTTTTTATATAGCAAACAGATGCTGGGTCAATTGGATTGATAGATAAATAGATTTCCACATCAGGGATATTTTTATGTAATATAGTATTTTTATCAAACATAGAGGGGAAGTTGATAGCTATTATTGTTTAAGGGGAGAGGAATGCATGAGATATTTTTATATATTTGTCAGCATTCAACCAGGGTTGACATTTTATGTATAATATCAGTGCGAATGATATCTTTGTCAGTTGGGGGGGGGTGTGTTGTACACTTTTTATTTTTATTATTAGTGTCTGATGGTTGTTAGTTTGTTCTTTTTTTCTTTATTTTGTATTTTAACTTTGGAAATAAAATTAAAAAATTGAAAAAAGGAAAGTTGTTTTTGTTCTCATTTTATTATTTGTTATAATAAGATTTTTTAAGTTGTTTGCCTCAGGGGTGGGTTCTAATTTACCTTGCCAGCGGTTCGCTGCCCCCCACAGTGCGTGGGTGCGCCTTGCGCACGCGTACCCCATGCATGTGCGCGTACCCCATGCACATGTGCAGTAGAAAAAAGCCCCAATTTTTTGTTTAAAAAAGGCCAAAAACAAGATGACGACACATGCTTAGTGCTGGAAACTCGGCTTCTGCGCATGCGCAGAAGAAAAACATTTTTTTTCAAAAAACAAATCCCAAAAATATGTCGGCACCCACGGAGCAACAGAACCGGCTCAGCGATGTCACCAGCAGCCTACTACCTACTCGGTAGAACCAGTCCGAACCGGCAGGAACCCACCTCTGATTTGCCTACATATTTATGAACTATCTTGAGTTCTTTTGGAATCTGGCGGCATACCAAAAATCTTTTTCTCATTTCAGATAATATTTGGTTTGAGAATTGATGCACTATTTAAACATTGGCAAAAAGACATGTCCAGATTTATATGGCAGAGGGGAAAAAAGAAGTTAAATATAAAATTATCCAAGATGCAGAAGAAAGAGAACTGGGATTACCTGATTTTAAATTTTATTTTGTAGCCTGCCATTTGGATGAAGGAATGGCTGTTATTAAGATAATAAAAGGCTGTTATAAAATACTTTTAGATTTAGAAGATCATAATTTGAGGTTTGGGTGGTATGGTAGGATAAAATTAAATAAGTTTTTAAAAATCATAGGAATACCATATTAAAAATCTGGAACAGAAACAAACCTAGGCTATGCCAGATAAACCCTTTGTTGGCCTAGCTCAAGAAACATTTTATAGAAAAGAAAATTAAAAGTTTAAGATTAAATCAAGAGATTTAATTTTGAATGGGTCAGATGTGACAATGAAGGAAAATATTTAATTTAGATAAAAATGTACCAGGAATAACATTTGACAAAACAGAATTTGAAAATAAGTTATCTACAAATATGATTGCTAAAACACATGAACCTTCATTATGATTTGAAATGGAGAAAGAGTGAATTAAAGAAAGTTTGGTAAAAGGGTTTAGAATTTTAGTTATAATAAACAAATGGATCAGTGGGGGATAACGTGGTTTAAAGATGTAAAATTCAAATTGCCTTACAATTTAATTTTTTTTTAATGAGACACCGTTGGCATAGAACACCAAAGAAATTGTCTGAGGTATATAAAGTTACTTCTCTTTTGAAAATGAAAATGAGCTGAAGGGACATTTTACCATGCATGGTGAACTTATAAAAAAGTGAAAAGACATTGGTCACAAATACATATGGTGATGCAAAGAGTTTTAAAGATTAACATTCAGATGAAACTGGAGCCTTACTTACTAGAACGTATGGACACTCAACTAGAAAAGGCTCATGGATGATTGGTTTTACATATGGTAACTGCAGTGAGGGTATTATATGCACAAAGGTGGAAGACTATAGTAGCATCAATAAGGTAGGAATGGATTGTGAAGATGGCCAAGTTTGCAAAAATTGCTAAAATGACTTCTTTGATTAAGGAGGGAACTACAGCTACTTTTATAAAACATTGGAAACCTTTTATAGAGTTTTTGCTGAAAATAGATAAAATTGAAATGCTGATTTCAGGATTTATTAATTAAAATGGTTTGTTTTAGGGAAAGAAGGAAACTATAATATGCAATATGGGAGGATGGAGGTGGCAATTGCTATGTTTGCTGCAAAGAAGAGTGTAAGACTTCTTTAGGTATCTTTCTTTTTATTGTTTTTTTGTTATTCATCCCTTTTACTTTTTTATAATCTTTTCCCATTTCTTGGTCTATGTTTCTGTAATTTTTTAAATCTTCTTTTAATACAAATTACTCATAAAAAACATAATATGTACATTTTCTCAAATCACTCTTTGTCCACAACTCTCACCTTTCCAGGCGAGAACTCTCCATTGGGAGCAGAATAAGCCTGTCCTTGCCCACTCAAGTGACAGATGTTGGCCCTCAAAAGTTACCAATTGACCATCTTGAAAAAGGCTAAAACAAGACTGTAAATGTTGCAACACAGATATGTTTGTTGGGGTGTTTGATGTAACTTGACTTTAAATGAGGGCTAAGAAAGGGAAATTACAATTAGCAGAAAGGAAAGCCAAATTAGAAGTAAAGAAATGATAACACAGACATATGTAAAATCTGTTCCCTTACACCTACAGTACATTTTGCAATTGTGCTTTACAATCCTTTCCTGAGTCAGCTTCTCTGCTTGCTTGCTTGCTTGTTCTGTCCTTATCCTGGCTAAACATGTCAGAATGATGGAATACCAAACAGCTACCCTGAGGGAAAGAGCAAGGTTGGGGGTTGGGAAGGAGCTGTGGAATAGGCAAAAGATATATTCCATAGAATCTTCTGATATCCAAGAAGTCGGACATCTGACTACTTGGAATGATATATAACACTGATAGAAATAGCATTTGTCACAGAATGGAGGGGAAAAAGCTAAGAAACGTGCATGTGTTTTGGACATTATATTTTCATCTCCATTTGACAGAATGTATATAAAACATTCTGAATGGATGGCTTAAGCCATATATGATGCAGGTGTTCATATAATGAAAATCACAGTCCAGTGATTTTCTAACTGGGAGCCTGTAGTGCTCTGTAGAATTTGCCTTACAGGCTGAATTGTTCTTTTTAACAGCAGTGATGTTATTGTTATCCTCACATCCTGATGGCAATATTTTTCTACTCAGCTCAACATAGGAAAGTGTATCTTACACACAGTGTGATGTTCTTCATTCTTGCAGAAGACAATGTATTTGTATCCCAGTGATACAAAGGAGATTTAAGGCCTGAAGAGAAAGCTGAGGTGTTTAAAGTTGACTAAGCAAACACTGATAGCTTGGACATGTTCTTAAAATCTTGGCAGTCTTAATGAAGATACTGAAGTTTGAGACCAACTAAAATCCAGTTCCTCTGCTGTGATTACCCAAAAGCTTATTCAGGAATGTTCAAAGAGTTATAACTGTTCCCATAATTGTGAATCCTTTCAAAATGCAACTTCAAAAAAATGAGGGGAAAAAAGTTAAAACAATCTTCTTCAGAGAAGTTTCCAGAACTATTACTGGATTCCAAATAACATTGCATTTGCATGTTTTGTTAACATGCCAGTACCAGTATAAAATACGGTGTCAATGAAATACAATCTTGAAGACAAAGCTTTAATTTATAAGCTTAAAAATGTATGCGTTCAGATGCTGGTCCCCACTATCTCTCTCATTGGTAAAAGCAACAGTAGAAAAGTATATTTGGCAGCATTTTCCCAGACAATGGAATGAAATTTCAGCTGAAAAATTGGAGGGACCACCAAAAATGCTCCTGACTTTAGTAGATTCCTTGGATATTTTAATCTATCTATCTATCTATCTATCTATCTATCTATCTATCTATCTATCTATCTATCATCTATCATCTATCATCTATCATCTATCATCTATCATCTATCATCGATCATCTATCATCTATCTCTCTGCCTGCCTGCCTGCCTGTCTGTCTATCTTATATATATTGATATAGGATATGGTCTGAGCAATGGGCAAACAAAAGATTATTCATGATAACCATTTTTTTAGACCCTGCTAGGATGGTAGGGCCAAAATCTGGCAACCAATCACCCAAAAATGTACCACAATTCTCCAGCCTACATAGCAAAACTGTCAACCAGTTAGAGCACGCAAAGAGGTGTGTGGCAAAATGGTTTTAACTATTTCATTAATTCTATTGCGTAATTATTTCATCTCCTCCTCTAGCTGTTGGCCTCTGAAAACAATGTGAGAACAATGAATTGATGTGAACATAAGTGTGATCTCCTGGGTACAAAAGAGCTGCAAAGGTTGGGTCTTGTCTGTGGCACAGCCCTGGAGATGGCTACTGAATTTTACATCCATATTCATTTACCGGCAGTCCTCGACTTACAACAGTTCATTTAGTGACTGTCGAAGTTACAATGGGACTAAAAACAAGGTGATTTTTTTTCACAGCTCACATGATCAAAATTCGGACGCTTGGCCACTGGTTCATATTTATGACAGTTGCACTATCCCGTGTCACCTTTTGCGACCTTCTGTCAAGCAAAGCCAATGGGAAAGCCAGATTCACCTCACATCCGGTTTACTAACTTAAAACTGCCACGATTCACCTTACAGCAATGGCAAGAAAGGTTGTGAAATGCGGCAAAACTCAACAATTCACTTGGGGCTGAATCAGGGGTGAAATCCAGCAGGTTCTGACAGGTTCTGGAGAACCGGTAGCGGAAATTTTGAGTAGTTCGGAGAACCGGCAAATACCACCATCTGGCTGGCCCCAGAGTGGGAAGGGAATGGAGATTTTGCAATATCCTTCCCCTGCCACGCTCACCAAGCCACGTTCACAGAACCGGTAGTAAAAAAAATTGGATTTCATCACTGGGCTACCTGTAAGAGCATCATAATCAAGTGTCTAGCATGGCAGAAGCTGGGTCATCCTTTGGGGGTGGGTTTCCCTCCGTAGGTCCTGCACTACAGGTCATCCTTGAAGGAAGCAGGACTTCAAGCCTGTCCCATAATGGCAAAGGAGCCTGTCGAGCCATCTGGCTCACCACTGACCATGACTCACTGCTGAAGCAGTTTTGCAGGCAAAATGTTGTGAAAAATTGATCGTCGATTGCAGGAAATATAAACAGCTAAAAGGTTGGGCAACTGACGAGTAAATGTAGATTAGATGTCCACACTGGCCTATTGCAGGATGGAAAGTTTTGTTTAGGAAGTAAATTGAAAGAGGCACCGTCCTTTACTGTTACTTATTTGCTTAGGCTTCCTTGTTTCTTCTCGTACATCAGGATTTAAATGAACCTTTGATAACATTCAGGGCCAAAGACACATTTCGGAAATCCGAAAAGAGGTAGGTACTTTTTCATGGAATTATACGGAGCTCCAAATATTTAAACTTGAGCAAGTTGTACAATGACATTATTCTTATTTGTCAATCCCTTGGGAAGTGAAACATCCTTTTAAACTTGTCCTTGGATTTTCCCTCGAGGAGAAATAATAATAATAAAATGACCTTTACCTCAGACTATGCCATTGAGCAAAGTTTCCTTCTCTCTCTCTCTCGCTCTTTCTTTCTTTCTTTCTTTCTTTCTTTCTTTCTTTCTTTCTTTCTTTTTCTTTCTAGGCATCAAGTGAAGGTGAAGATTTCAAGTTGATCGATTGTGATATGATCCCTGTGGCCCAGTCTCTTCAGAGGTAAGAAGTGCTGACATTCAGAGGCTGAGATTCCCAGTCCAGCTACACCGAAGTGTGCCTTGGTTGCAGTTGACGCTTTGAAGCACCCTTTCCCCTGTGCCATAAACTAGGAGCTTTAGGATCCATGCCAGTAGAACTATCCTAAGGTGACCTCATGTGCATGATTTCAGTTTCTTTTCTCTTCAACTCTTTTCAGTACAAGAGAAATCCTTTGAACCCTGTCCATTGAAGCTGGCATTTTCATTGGGCTCAGTGTGGAATGAGATGACTTACAGCGGCCAGGTGGATGTGGATAGGTGGAAGTGGACGGTTGGACAGAGTTGGGTGGGTGTGACTGGGTGGGTGCGGATGGCTTGGTGCCTCTGACTCTGTGCAGCAAAGGGATGGGGCCGATTGGATGTAGCCAAGTGGAAATGGATGGGTGTTGTGGCTGGGTCGGTACAGAAAAAGTCGCACTGGCTAACTGGATGTGGGGACAACTTGGCACCCCACCAGCTCCTCACCTCCCCGAACTGCTGGCAGCCCAACACACGCATACCCATCCATGCCTGCCCATCCACATCAACCTGGCTGCTGTGAGTCCTAGACCCAGCTCAGTGACCCACAAGGCAATATTTGTGACTACCATGGCATATGGACTCCCTTAGCAGGATGGTGCAGACAAGGGAGTCAAGCTATTCTCCAAAGCACCTGAGGGCAGGACAAGAAGCAATGGGTGGAAACTAACCAAGGAGAGAAGC
>JANHFT010003959.1:124740-135099 GCA_032467955.1 Pseudoxenodon macrops
CTATCTATCTATCTATCTATCTATCTATCTATCTATCTATCTATCTATCTATCTATCTATCTATCTATCTATCTCTTCATTGTAGGATGAAATATTCTTCAGATATCTTGCCCTGAAACTGTTAAAACTCTAAATGTCAGTTCTTGCACATTAAACTGAATTCAGTACAATTCACTGGAGACTGGAGTTCTGTGGTCCCCAACATTTCATGTAAGTAGCCATATTTTGAACTAGGATAAACTCTTTGGAATATCTTCAGAAACAGCTCTATGTAAATCAGAGGTGGTTCCTACTGGTTCGGACTGGTTCTATAGAGTAGGTAGTAAGCCGCTGGTGACGTCACGGAACTGGTTCTGGTCTGTGGAGACCACCATCTTTTTTTTGGAATTCTTTTTTTTGGGGAAAAAAATCTTTTGCATTTTTTCCAGGTTTTTTTTCTTTTGCACATGCGCAGAAGCTGAGTTTCTAGCACTGTGCATTCATCGCCATCTTGTTTTCAGCGCACCCACGCGGCGCACCCACACAGCATGGGAGGCAGCGAACTGGCGATGACGTAAGTTAGAACCCACCCCTGATGTAAATGCATTGTACTACTGTCGTTGTATATTAATCAAAGAATGGCTAGGTTCATTCCGTATGCTAAGCAAACCATATTATGACTTCACATGTTCTATCCATTTCATTATGGTTTGTTCAATAAATCATGTTTAAGCAAACAATAGTTTTGCATTTGTGAGTATTTCCAACAATGGTGTCCAGTCCTATTTCTTCTATAAAAAAAAAACACCACTTAATAAACATTTGTATATTTCTTCCATTTCTCAGATGAATTGGCTACTTCTCCTGGGCTACCACTGCATAGTCTCCATTTCCTAGGCAGGGGGAGAATCAGAACTACATTTCAGTTTTCACTGTTATCCTGCTGTCGATCAGAGAATAGTTACATGTATAAGTGTTTCCGGGTACTCATGTAATGTTGGGGTAAGCAGTGGGGATTTTTTTCTTCATTACCTTTAGCCCCTGAGGACTAAAAAAGAGTGTGACACCAAGATAATTACAGTAGATGCTGGACCTTTCTATTTTATTCTTGCTTTTAGAAAATAGAGCAAGAAGCTAGATCGTTTGGTATGGAGAGGTTGCAGCTATGATTTCTGCCCCCCAAAAATGGGACAATAACCTGGCAAAAAGAATTACGGTCAAAGGGGTTATGTGGGAAAAATGGCCACAATATCCTACAAGAATGATATATTTCATTTCTAAGGTGGTAGCATCTTAACAAAGCCTTGCCATTTGGAATGACAGAGTTATCAGGAACATGTAAAATGAATCCATCCATAGGTAAGTGGAGAATCTCTCTGTTTTACTATCCCTTTGTTCTTTGCTGGGGCCTTTATGTCATCCACCACTGACCACACACCTTTTATTTTTTTCCCCTTCTGTCCAACGTTGCCATAGTAACATCTTGTCTTGACCATGCAGACTTTTACAGTTCACGGTTGCTTCTATCAGCAAGTTTCAGGATTATCAGAGCTTTGGTGTGTGAAAGCTTTTCTATTTTATTTTATTTTTAATATATTTTGGCTTTGGGATTTATAAAACCACTGGCTATGTTCACACAATAACTGGCCTTCAATTAAGCAACTTTCTTCAAGTTTTGTAGCATACTAAGCATTAAACTGACCATAATGGCTGAGTTTGTCCAGCTTCTTGAACTAAATATGATTATTTGTGATTATATGTGTTGTGAATTATATGTGTTATCCTTTAAGACAGAGTCATGAAAGCCAGATTAATAGTCAATTCCTTTATTATAGCTTGGGAACTGCTTGGGAGGCAGTTGAACTGCTGCTTATCCAAGGATAGTACTGAAACAGATACTTACCAGTCAGAGGTGGGTTCCTACCAGTTCGGACCGGTTCTACCGAGTAGGTAGTAGGCCGCTGGTGACGTCACAAAGCCAGTTCTGCTCCGTGGATGCCGCCATCTTTTTTTTAAATTTTTTTTGCAGGTGTGTGTGTGTGGTGAATTGTTTTTGATTTTTTTCCTTCTGTGCGTGCACAGAAGCCGAGTTTCTGGCACTGCATATGCATTGCCATTTTGTTTTTAGCCTTCTTTGGGGGGAATTGTTTGGGGCTTTTTTCTACTGCGCATGCGTGCACGCACGAGGCGCACCCATGCAGCACAGGAGGCAGCAAACCGGCGGCGAGGTAAGTTAGAACCCACCCCTGTTACCAGTACACATCTCAGGGTACCTTGATGCATAAAATAATAATTAAAGTTGTACAAAATGGATATTGGTTTGTTGACCTGGAACTGACAGTACAACCTGCATTGAAAAATCCACTTGTTTATTTTTTTATTAAATACATTTCTACCCTGCTGTAATCAAAATAATTCTTGGCAGCTTACACAGAGTATAAATAGTACAATTTAAAACATCCATGATAACATTTAAAACATACAGGAACTTGACACTTGATAATAATAAAAGCAGCAATCAGCCAAAAACCCTAGGAAAAAAGCAACGTGGCACCATGATAAGCTCAAGGGGAGCCCCTCTGAAGCAATCAGTTTTTCATAATTTCCTCAGCAAGCAAATAACCTCTACCAGGCAGTTGCTCCACTCCATTCTAGTTCCACCTTCCTGAACTTCCCAAAAAGTGGGATTTGCAGCAGTTTTTCTTAAATTATTCTTATCATCTGCAGAGAGATGATAAAGATCACTCTAGAGGAGAAAACTCCTGGGAAAGCAAGAAGGCATTAGAAAGAAATTTAAAATGACCCTGCTTTGACTTTCCTTGATATAAGAAGCAAGGAAGGAAAACTGTCAGGCTTTCATGATTCTGTTACTATAATCTATATCAGTAAAATAGTTCCATTATTTCTGGTGAAGTCTGTTTCCTAACCTGCCTTATAGTAAAGGGAAAGCATCAGTGAGGTTGGTACTGGTTAAAGTAGGCAGTTCTGCAGGTATCCAGATGCCAAACCCTGAAGGACTTTGAAGGTTAAAACCAACATCTTAGTCAGCAACCAGTGCAGTAACCCTAAAATCAGTGTTATATGCTCCCAAAACCAGTGGAATATAAAGGCTACTGCATTTTAGATTAATTGTTTTAAGCATATTACTGTAGACAAATCCAGTCACAATGATGTTAATTAATATAGCCATGTCCTCCTGCCCTAGGTAAGAGTGCAACTGGTACACCAGCTAAACCTGGACATGGGCTCCTCTGGCTACAAGTTCTATCTGCTGTTCTAGCAGGAACTATGAGTTCAGAAAGAACTAAGTCATCAAGGAAAAACTCTGGTGGAGACATAGAACTAGGATGATTAATAGCAGATTCTATTTACTCGAGTTTAATTTCAGTCTGTTCTGTTCTGTTCTGTCTCTAAAGAGACTGGGACAGGATATTGACAACTTCTTCCTCAAGACTCAGGTTGGCAATGTACAATAGGGTATCATCCATACCTCCATTCAAATCTCAACAGAGGTCACAAAGAGAGAAATCAATGCCATTTCCATCTCATACCCAAGTCTTAATCCAAATCGAAAAAGTCTAAATAATTCAATTTCTTTAGGATGCAAGTTGGTATCTACTGGTACCAGGTAAACAACCTTTTCTTAGAAAATGAGGGTTGAGCTGGGGCAAAAGTTATCCAAAACCACTGAATCAAGGTATGGCCTTTTCAGAAGGGGGTGAACCATAGAGTATTGACAATTTTCCAGAACCAAGTGGTTACCATTCCATCTCTTTCCCATACTATTCAGGATAGGCAGCTATCAAAAAGGCAAGTGACAGAAGGTAATCAAGATGGTTTCAAATAAATGGACAGTATTCATTTTTGGGAGGTCACAGACTAAGATGAAATATAGAAACTGAGTAAGACAATATCCCTGTCACCACCAAAAACTGCTTATGTCAAGAGTGCAGGAAATCCCAGTAACTTTGTTGGTGAAATGTATGCCAACTGGTCACAGCAATCCAGTCAAAGATTACAAAACTGTCTGTACTCTAACAGGAAGTTCACAAGGCCAAACTATACTATGAATGGCAACCTGCTGAGATAATAAGGAAAGAGAGCATTTTAACTCTATCATCACAGCATAGGCCCAAACATAGGAGATAACTGCTCAGTCAGATTCTTTTCTACTCTTCCTCTATCCCATGTGTTGTTTCTGAAACTTCATCTCCTAGAGGGTCTCTGCTATTAGAGAATTAAGCACCAGGAATATCTCTTAATGTTAGCTATTCATTAGGCACCGAACCCTCAAAGGATCTTTAAAAGTTATTCTCTCTAGAAAGCCAAATCTGTACAGTTTCTAAAATTTCAGGTAGCTGCCTTGGTTAGTAGTTTCTTTCAATCAGTTCAGAACTATGCTACTATACAGCACACCAATATTGAAAACATTGAAAGCAATATTTTGTATTCTTAAACATTTTGCTTGCAATATTAAATAATCACAGAATAACCTAATAACTTGTATGACATCTGTCTATGTAGTTAGTTTATAGTTTATTGTATCATAGAAAGCTGAACACTTGGGCTAATATACCCCATGGTTTGCTTAATCGTGGTTGATATGTGAATGAAAACTTAGACATCCAGGCCAATCCTGTGTAAAGATTGAATCATGGCAAGGAGACCAAACTTGTTAATCTGAGACATTTCATTGTTAATCCAAGCAAGTTCATCAGTCAGACGACACCTTTGACCTGGATGATTGAGTCTTCATTGACATATTGCAAAACATTTTGGGGAGAAGCCCCTGAAGTTGGTTTGGCAAGAGTTGGTATATTGCAATTACTCTCTGACTCTCTAACTAATTTTACTCTGACTGACACAGTTGCTTGGATGAGCAATGAATGTCTCAGATTAACAATGTTTGGTCCAGTTGCCATGATTCAAATTTTAGATAACCATGGATAAGTGTGATATGCAAACATTGTCACAATATACATGGGATTATCCTTGAAAAATATATGTTAATTCAATTTGTGTAATATGATGCAGCTATCAACATTAATAAACTGAATAATATAATAACTCTGTTTTTATATTACTCAGTTTACTAATTACTAAATATATTCCAATTAAATAAGTGTCAAGTTGTACCAAGCAGTATGAATAAGCTAAGAAGAAATACGGTAATAGCTATAGTCATTATGGCAAAGTTAAATCTAGCAGTGTCCAACCGGTAACTTTCAGAAGTTTATAGCACATGTTTAAAAGGAATAGAGATGGTCTTGAATGGCATGCAAAGTCAAAAATCCAAAAACTGCATGTAGTAGGGATGAGAGCAGTAAAGGTATTAAGTGGTCTTTTTGAGTTGCCAAGAGGATGCTATTCATTCATTCATTCAAAACCCCATGGCAAACAATGAGAACCAAAAGAGAATGAGTTAAGCACAGATGTTGTATCTGCCCCTAAAACAGCCATTTAACTAAGACCAGCAACATAATGGATTCATTCCAAGAGTCAGTAAACCACAGTGAAAAATAAACTCAAAAATAAACTCACTGTGATTAAAAAAATGCCAACACATAATGTCCAAAATGCATATGCAATATTTTTCTGGAAATACTTAACCTGCATTCCAAGGAGTAAAAAATCAGTTTAATACACATAACGTTTACACAAATAAATGGTCTTAACATTTGTAAACTCCTCCAGAGTCATTTAGAGTCAAACAGTGTGTAAACTGAATAAATTAAATATTAAATTAGTGTGATTTCTTATGCTCTATTGTTTTAATTTTCAGAAGGTTAGTGGCTACTTGAAAAGATTAAATTGCAGAAACAGTACTGTGTCTTTTATAGAACAGGGAAACATCTCTCCAAGTCAGTTATATTTCATCTTACTTTTTAAACAATTTTGTCCTTTTTAAAATTTCACTTTCAGAAATCACCTTTGAAGGCAATTTATGAAAACATTACACCATTAAATAATTTTTAAGATGGCAGTGCAATATTTTGAATGATCAAAACTTAGCAATTTCTTATTTTGATTTACTAGGATTAGGCACTAGGATAGGGACAGAACAGATTCAATTATATTCAGCAGCAGAAAAATGTCTTTCCTACAATCTTGGGAAGATTTGAAAATCACTCATACATTTATATATGCACAAGTTTACTGTGCACTGTAGTAATTCAAAACAATATAGCACAATGCAATTGTTAGTACCAAAATACCAAAAGAAAGGAGGGAGCTTTGTAATAATAGCTTCTTGTCTAACTTTATTATAATTATTATTAACAAATAGGGTTTAGCCCTTCCCTTCTAACATACAGTAGTAAAAGAGATAGAAAAAATCTAATATGGAAATAAAATGAAATGAAAGGACAGGACAGGACAGTAATAAATAAAAGTTCCTATTGCTCAAATAATGGACTTTGACAGATTACATAATAATCAAAAGACTACTAGGCTGTGCTTATCTGACATATTTATTCGTAGTAATCACAGTTAACAAAATATCCTGCGTTTATACCATATGTTGAATTGTGGTTTATTTTATCCAGTTTTTTGTAATCACATGACCTACTGGTTACATTCATATAATATACCAAACTGACTGAAGGATTGCTGCAGTAAATTGTATGAATCTATAATTCCTGATTAGGAGGAATTTTAAACTACAGGAGGAGATGTCCATATACTGTAATCAATTTCATCTTAAAATATTTAAGATTGAAAAGTACACCATTTTGCGGATAAGGAAAGATAACTCACCTACCTCAATTTTACCATTATGCCCATTCTTCAAAAGAAGTTTAAAACTGACCAGTAGTCTGTTGTTGATCATCAAAATATTGAAGTGGTAATAATTGGGAGGGGAAGTATGGCACTACTTTTTTTTTGTATTTTAAAGAGCTGTGAAAATAATATTACCCCCATAAGAAGCTGAAGCAGCTGATCTCCTCTAAGATGGAGAAAATGCTGAATGGAACTAGGAAGTGGAAAGGTGATTCCTGCCAAGAGAAGGTTGGCTTGTCTACAGAAATTCAGCATCGACAAATAAAGTGGCCATAAATACAATCTCAAACACTCTGAAGAATAGCCAGAAATAAATCAGTTGGGTTCTTGACCACTGCCAATAGTCTCCACATGGAGATGTTCTCAGTTTTTAAGGAAACATTTTCTTTATAATCAATAATTCAAAATATGTGTTTCTTTTCCCTTGTGAAGCTATAGGGTTCTACAAAACCTGATGGTTATGTCAAAATATTGATTTAAAACAGAAATAAATATTACATGTTTAACAGTTTAAATATTTTCACATGTAAAGTGACAAACAAAAGATCTCCAAGACTATGTACAGCGTGTGAGCAGTAACTTAAAACCCATGTATGCATATCAATGTATACTGGTGATGATGGGTATTTTTGGCCACTTTAATTTTCTCTGACACATATTTTTCATCTGGCACCACCATCTTGCCATTTGTAAATATATATCCTTGAGCTGCAGTTTTCATAGTGTTAGATCGCGCAAGTAAGGAAGACTTGAGTCGCAGTGAACAGTCAGCTCTCGTTTAATGGTTCAGGTGATAGCAATATCCGGACTGCCGGCAGGCTGCGGGGAACCCGCTTTTATGGGATTCCCTGGTCACCTACCGGCCACTGACAGTACTTTATTTTTCCCGCCGCTAGTTTAACCAATCAGTGGCGGTTCCTGAAATTAAGCAGTGGGAGGACACAACACATAGGTTCTCCACTTCTTGATATGTGAATATTTTCTAGGTATTAGAAATAACAGGTTTTGCTTGTGCCAAGTTTCAGATCAGAGCCTATATTTGGTTTTCTGTCAATAATTTTGTCTCAGACTAAGAGCAAGTATTTAGAAACTATGAATAATTATGTGAAATACTTAAGTAAAAATACAACTAATTAGATTATTAGCTGCTCAAGGATAAATATTTCCCAAATGTATTCTTTATAAATTGTTGTGAACATAACTAATGATGTAAAATTAATATGCAATATAATTCTCTTTGGGTTTTATCAGTGTTAATATTTGTCTGTTACATAACTTCAGCTTCTAGAAGAAATACTTATGTATGCATCAAACATAATATTTTGCTTCTGCATAAATGGTTATGCAAACCATTCTGTAAGTTGTTGCTCAAGCACTTTCATAACTCAACTTAATTACACTAAGTGCCATTTGGCAAATTATTGTATTTCCATTTTGTTGTAAGCCACCCAGAGTCACTTTTTGTGAGATGGGCAGCCCTTTAAATGCATGTGTATACACACATACTCTTACATACAGAAGAAATTCCCCTTCTTTTTTCTTTGCTAGCAATATTTCAAGAGAAGAACATATGAATCACACAGGACAACCATAAACATATAAAAACTAGTACTGTACAGGATCTTGAATTATAGGGTTTGGAGGTTTTGTGTTTGTGTGCACATGTGTGAGGTAGGCTAGGTCAAGAAACAGACTCCAAAATAAATTCTGGAATTCTACTTTTTTGAAATAGTAATAAAATCTTGGAAGCCTACAGAGTTTTCTCTTCCCTCTCTCTTATACAAAAGAGAGGCAAAGTGAGGTCACTTTCTCACCAATTTATTTCCAATACCTTTTTCCTTTCCCAGCTTAATTCATGTTTTGCTAAGCTTTGCGTTTCTCTTTTTTTCCCTAATAAATTTTTAGTTTTTAAAACCGCAAAACATTACGTACATTGACATACATCAACACATAAAACATCTAATCACTTTCACAGCAGTTTCATCCCGGTAATACACTATTATTTACATTTCTCCCTTTTAAATTTCTCTAATTTTATTTATATTTATTGACCTATTTTCTCATTTCTATCTATATTTCTTCATATGGATTCCTTATAATATGATAATATTTTACATGCATAACAATACATTTTAACTCTTATTTTGTCCTTGGTCCTTATTCTCTGTTTCCAGTCTCTAGCCAGTTATGAAAATTTCCCCAAACTATATAATACCATCTTGCTGGACCCAGAACCAGCCCTTCTCTCTGGCATCCCCTGCCTTGTGGAAGAACCTCCTTGGAGACCCAGATGGCCCCAACTTCCTCAAGATTAGGCTGGGCCTGTTGCTGTTGCTCCTGTTCATAGATCTTTAGTGATTAACTGATTGATGAATCAATGGTTGGAATGGTCTAAGTTGATTGAAGAAGACTGATTGCTGGACCAGGGCTGGCATCCACTGGTATTGCACCCATCCTTGGCCCAGGTTGAATGCCCATCCAGGGGGGATCTGACTCGCTGGAGGCAGTCCAAAGAATGGCTGCTGTGGTGGAGTATTTGGCCCCCAGAATCCTTGCTGTGGTCCCTGCATCACTGGGCTGGGCTGGCTCAGTAGGCTTGGTTGCTGGGTCACCGATAATCCCATGATGACTAGGTCTAGCCCGATGCATGAAGTTCTTGTCCGAGCCACTCTGTGCTGAGTGGCTGTGGCTTCTTGGCTTGTGCTGTGGCTTCTTGGCTTGGGGAGGTGAACATAGGTTGGGCAATGGTCCAGCTAGGCTGTTTGGTGCCCAGAGGCTGAGTGGCGCTGCCCATGCTGAGTTGGCCAAAGTGCTCTGGGAGACCGGCTAGTGACTGGCTGGGTGGTGGTGGTGGAAATCCCCATTCCTCAGAGTGTTAGCAGTGTATCTGTTTCGGCATTCTCCACTCAAGGGTGGGGCTTTCCCCACATCCATCTGTGGTTCTGACAGCATCACCTGGAATGGTGTGGCTCCCACAGCTTTGTCTCACAGAGTCATGTCCGATTGCACAGCCCATTCTGGTACTAGCTCTTTAGTCCAGGCACCCAGCTGGTGATCCTTCTCTGTGGCTTCTTCCACTTCCACCACGACTTGGGAAGAGGAGTAGATGGTTTTGGCATAAATTGCTGAACCATCCGTTATTGTTCCCTCCATGGCCACCCAGTTTTTGGGTTGGCAATTGGGGCTCATGACCCCAATTCCCAGAGTTCAGGGGAGCTGGCTGATGTTTTAAAAGAGATTTCGGTTAATGTCAGGGTTCCAAGGAAAACCCCTAACGAAAGAAGACTCCGAGCGTTGAGTTTCCTCAAAGTTCCATTTTATTAGAGATGTCATATTGGCACATCTGGGAAAAGCCAAATCTGAGCGTTTCCAGGTTTTCCCCACCCAAATTAAAGTTCAAGTCCCTGCCCAGCACCCACATGGTTCAATCAAGTACCATCCCAGCCTCCCAGTCACACCATTCCATGTGCAGGGCGAGATGTCCTTGACACACAAAGAAAGGAATGTTATTTTGACTCCATATAATCCCCCCTCCCAGTTTCCCACAGCAATAAATGTGGCAGGCCTGAAGGCCCAATGCAAAAGGTGGCTCCAGACCTG
>JANHFT010003960.1:14589-26649 GCA_032467955.1 Pseudoxenodon macrops
CTAGCCAGATGAATACCTGGTAGCAGATTTTTCCCCTATTTTCCTCCCCCAAAACTCAGGTGTGTCTTATACTCAGGTGCGTCTTATACTCCGAAAAATACAGTATTTTTAACTCATTGGGACTTAGTAAAAGCACTGTTGTTATTTTAAGCCTATGGCACATTATATTACATTTTATCACCAGGTACATGGAAAAGTGTGATTTATTTTAAAGATGTAATTTATTTTAAACATAAAAGTATATGAATATATGAGTATATGTGTATTTATATTTATTTATTTAATTTTTAAAAACAGTGAAATTGAATGAAAGAAAACCTCAATAGTTTGTGGCGTTATACATAGTAACAGTAAAACTATATCACTGTATCATTATTATAGGCTAATATATAAGCTAAAAAAGAAACCTAACCGGTTACAGAAACAAAACTTTATAGTAAAGTAAAATATATATTCAAAATCAACCTAATTTTTTTTTTTGAAGAAAAAGGGTAAAATCATATAAAATAAGAGGGAAAAGCTTCCTTATAAACTGAACATCCCAAAGATAATATTATTTGGAAAATGATCTCATTTAGTCTAGGTTGGTAATTTGATTTCCAAATCTGAAATAAAACAAAGAACAGAACCAAAATATGGTGCCTAAGGGAAGAGTTACAGCAGCTCTACTGAAATTATTTTCAATTAAATCATGCCTGGAGTGATTTCATAATGGAGCTCAGTAGGATAGAAAAGCAAGGAAACAATTTGGAGATGGGAAGAGGAAACTAATATATTAATGATATATATTATCTTTAATAAGAAATTTTAATTATTCTCTCTTGAAGAAACCCAGCAATCTCCCATGAGAGCTATACCTCGTTTATAAGCCTAAATGAAAAAAAAGTGACAATTTCAGGCCTAGATTTTTATTTCTGGGTTGAATAACTTTGATTGCTCTGGGAATAATTACAACTTCTGACAAATCTCAGCAACACAAAATGTTTTGACAAGTCTAATATCACATTGCAGGTTGAATTCTTGCTAGAATATTTCTAGTCCAAATGTATATTTGGAGCAATAAGGAGTTAATCATAAAGGATATTAAACTGTAGGAATTCAGTGAGAAGAGAAATGAAAAAGGTAATTGCTTACCAAACAATCCATGTGGTATGGACTATTACCAGACATAAAAGATCACAGAGCTTCTCCTCAACCCTCTCCCCCCCCCAGAATATTTATTTGAACACTGATCATTTCCCCCCCCCCCTTTTTGTCAAATAAAGATGTGGCAACTAACTACAGGCAGTCCTTGATTTACGACCACAATTGAGCCCCAATTTTTTGTTGCTAAGTGAAGCATTTGTTAACTGAGCTCTGCCTCATTTTGACCTATCTTGAAACAGTTGTTAAATGGATCACTGCAGTTGTTAAATTAGTAATACGGTTGTCAAGTGAATCTGGCTTCCCCATTGACTTTGCTTGTCAGAAGGTCATAAAAGATGATTGCATGACCCTGGGACAGTGCGGGACACAGCAAACGTCATAAATATGAACCAGTTGTCAAGCATCTAAATTTTGATCATGTAACCATGGGGATGCTGCAATAGTTGTAAGTGTAAAAAACAGTCATAAGACACTTTTTTAGTGCCATTGTAACTTCGAACAGTCACTAAATGAACTGTTGTAAGTCAAGGACTACCTGTAGTTTTAGATGATAAAGGACAAATTAACTAGTTATATAAATGATGGTCTACTGATAGCAAGCTAATCTCTTTAGTTCAAAGAAATTTTTAGCATGCACTAGGGATCATAAGTACCATTGTTAGGAAGAGGTATTCCAATATCTGCAAGAAGATTTTCACATGCATTATAATCCAACTCAGTGTTTTTGTGTCAATGCACAGGTTGCCACATTCTGATGTAGAATGTGGCAACCTGTGGCCAAGAAGATGTATCCACCCTTAACATGTTTCATATTACTCCAGATAACAACTGCAAAATTAGCCTAATGCCTAGTTTTTCAAATATTGGTGAGAAACAAGAAGATTTTGCTAGTCAATAGGTAAATTTAAAGCATAAAAATGAAAATGTTTTTGAACTGAATCTTGGAAATTAATTGTGGGCCCAAGTTCCTCATATCTCATTCATAACCATACAAGCCATATAAGTATCTGCACTAATTGAATCTTAACCAATAGCTATATGATGAACCAAATAAAGGCAATCTGGTTTCAAATCTCACTCTAATCAAGATTAATCCCACTTTAATCACTGGAAACATCCTTTAATGATATGATCAATACCTGATAATTCTGCAGTAAGATGAGGCTGAGGTAGAACTCGCTGAAGGCCAGTTTCAGGTCTTTGATGTTCCTATGCTGAACACGTTCCTCATGAGACAGATGGAAGACTGGCTTTTTACGTTGCCGCAGGGTAGTAAGACCACTGGTTTCTTTTTGTGCATCCAAAGTTGATTGCAATTCATTCTGTAGTGTAGCAAATCTGCGCTGAGCTTCTGCTAGTTTTTCTATGGAATGAAAATACAGAATATGTTTATATATTACATATTATATTAAGTAATATACGTAATAAGTAATTAAGTAATAAAGAACACAGATCATGTTGCTCTTTTCCCAAAGGAACAGGTGAACAGCCAATATTTTATACCACAGATGGATCCTGAAATAAAGAAAATCCAGTTGTCATTTGATGGTTTTTTTTCCCTTACAAG
Source organism: Pseudoxenodon macrops (assembly GCA_032467955.1). Taxonomy (NCBI): domain Eukaryota; kingdom Metazoa; phylum Chordata; class Lepidosauria; order Squamata; family Pseudoxenodontidae; genus Pseudoxenodon; species Pseudoxenodon macrops. The sequence goes on from JANHFT010003960.1 coordinate 17,303, forward strand.
ATGATGTTGGGGGGAGTGTAGTTCATTTAACTGCAATGTGGATCGGGATAATTAATTCATAATGAATAATGCAAGTGTGTCCAGCTAAGAATCTTGAAAACATACAACTTTAAATGATATAATTAAAGTGTACTGTATTTTTCGCACTATAAGATGCACGGGACCATACAATGTACATTAGCTTTAGAGGAGGAAAACAAGAAAAAGAAATCTGCCTCTACCTCCCAGCATCCATCCGGTATTCATCTGGCTAGCATCCTTGAAGCAAACAGCAAACAGCCTGGTGAGCTTCAGCACGTTATCACAGCCCCAGCATGTGGCTCCGCTCTGTTGCACCCATCACCGGTTAACTGAGCTGTACTGCTGCCACCGCTGGGAAACACTGAAATCTTCTCTGCCGAGCAGCTGATTGGTGGTTGGATCGGCCTCCTGGAATACCACCAATCAGCTGTTCTAGGTGGCAGCTAACTGCTACATACACTTTTTTCCATCATGAAAATCTAAGTTTTTACTATCTACAGCTAAGCCCTATTAAATAAATTAACAGAATTAACAGAATAACACAATTGGGAGAGACTTTGGAAGACTTTTTGTCCAACTCCCGCTCAAGCAGAAGATCCTCAAGTGGCTGTCCAGTCTCTTCTCCAGTCACCCACAGCTTCTGAAGGAAAGCCATTTTACTGGTTAATTGTTGTCACTGTTAGGAAATTTCTCTTTAGTTCTAGGTTGCTTCTCTTCTTGAGTGGTTTCTAGCCATTGCTTTGTCTTCTCTTGCTTTGGAAAATAGGTTGATCCCCTCTTCTTTGTGGCAGTTCATAAAATATTGGAGCACTGCTATCATGTTACCTCTAGTCCTTCTTGTCACTAGACTAAACATAACCAATTCCTGCAACTGTTCTTCATATGTTTTAGCCTCCAGCCCCCAATCATCTTTGTTGCTCTTTTCTGCACTTCCAGAGTTTCAGTAGACTACAAATACAATACTGTGTTTCCCTGAAAATAAGACTCAGTCTTATATTTTTTGAACCCCGAAATAAGCGCTTAGCCTTATTTTCAGGGAGGTCTTATTATTTTGGAGTGTGTGGAGGAAGATAGGGCTCCTCTTGCTCTCTTACCTGATTTCCAGCTCTATCTCCCTATCTTTTACCAGAGGAAATTGCGGGGACTGTCTGCACATCCGCTTAAATATTTTCGGGAAGGGCTTATTATCCAGAGGTCTTATTTTCAGGGAAATGTGGTACCTATGTACAAATCTGACCTACAATTCATTCCAGACAATGACAATTGTTTTCATAAAATATGGATGATAGCTCCCCATCTCCAATGATTCCCAAACTATTACATCTATTTATAAGAAAAACCTCATAGTAGATATAGGTATACATATCAGATCTAGCATCTGATGTAGTTACAAGATGCTAACTTTTCGTCTATATTTCGCCTGTAACGAAACTGTGTCATGACTTAATGTTATGTGTAATCTCAGGAATGCATACGCTTTTTAAGGTATTATATGCCATTGTTTATTCATGTACCAACAATGGTCTATTGCACTTCTTCATAGACAAACAGACTATACAAAACATCAGAAAAAGCACTGCTGAAAAATTTATTTCCCCATTTTGTCACTGAGTCAAAAGTGCTAATATCTGAGCCATGAGAGCTATAGTTTATTGAGCGTTTCAATGTTATCTTTTGACCATTGGCTTAAACAAGATTTATCATATGTAAGAATATATTATTTATTATATGTAAGAATAATATCACTAGCATTTTTCTATTTCCTTTGATTTTATTGTTTATATTTATGTCACCTCCTTATCATCCCTGAATAAATACATTATTTAACTTAAGGAAAACTTTATGACTTTGAGTCAATCATAGTCTCTCAGCCCAACTCACAGGATTATTGCTGTGAGGAGAATAGGAAAATATGCTGTCCACCTTGAGTAATCTATAAAAATAATAAAAGCAAGCGAGAGAGAGAGAGAGGGAGGGAGGGATAGATCTGACAGACAGATCTGATAAAAAGGATTGTAATCTAAGATTGTGTATGCCATAAAAATAACTTAACGCACATTATGATTATTATTTCACATAATGAGCATGCATTAAAAAAATATAGCATTTCCAGTAGAACACAGTATAGCATCTTTTAAGATAAAACAAAAACAATTCTTTAGGATAATAAACATAATCCTTGAGGTTCACAACCATTCCTCATCCTCTTTTTAGGATGGCTTGAGAACTAATTAGAAATTCAGTTTTAATACTAAAATACATTATAATATTCCACTTTAGGAAAATTTTAACTAATTTAAAATATGCTTTGGTTAAATACATTAGGATTGGGAGCTTAGTTTCTTCTACTGACTAAAACTGTATATTCTTGCCTTATTCCGAGCAGATTAAAAGGAGCTTCTTAAATAAGGTAAGATAAAAACTATTGCAGAACATGGTATAGCCTTGATATGGCAATTGCCTCTTAGGAATCTGATGGACCAAAACATGTCTTACCTGAGTAAAATGTGTTGATTTTGGCAAGCTCCTTCTCACAAGTTTGGAAAAACTTTTCTTCAAACTTGGCAAAATATCTCTTTACAGTATCTTCATCTGTGACTGGGGAAATAGGGGGGAAAAAGAATTTGTAAAAATATTCTTAAAACTAATTCTGACATTAATCTTAGTTTTCTCAATTAATATCTATGTAATCTTTTATCTGGAGGCAAGCCATTTCTTGGAGTCTGCAACATAGTCAAGAAAACAAAATCATTAAGACTCCTTGAAGGAAAAAAAATCTCTCGAAATTTTAATGGGTATTTCTTTAGTTTTTAAAATTACAATCATTTAACAGTACCCATCAAGGAGCTGGCGATATAATTATTGTAGGATAATTTTCTCCTTTATTTGTTTTAATAATAGAGACCAGAATACCTGTCAATAGAGGAACAAACAATTTATAACTGAGATAACCACCCTAGTAGGTGGTTTTCTTTTTATCCTGCAAATTATTCAGGGGGGTTTCTATTGTTATAACTATATAATTGCAAACTATGGCAGATTCAATAAGCAATTAGAACAGTACAATATCTTGTTGCTTAAACTTACAAAGTCTTTATCATTTAAGCATTTATTATACAGGGTTATTTCCATTTCATCCTCATATCAGAGGATGGTAGAAGACAGGAAGGCCTGGAGGAACGTTGTCCATGGGGTTGCAATGGATCGGACACGACTTTGCAACTAACAACAACAAATTTCCATTTCTATTACTATATCAATGCATAATACAACACATGGATATTTTATATATCTCTACATTTCAAAGTTATGGTTAAGCTATTTAGGATGTGTTTTACCATTTATTTTCTGGGGGAAATTTAAAAACTACACAAATCTGATCATTATTGCAAACATCTCATACAGCAGGAAACAAGATGTGGTCAAGCTAAGTTTATATAATTTTTGCGTAGTGGTGTAAAACTTATCCACAGAGGAAAAAACAAACTTGATTTATACCGGGTATTGAAATGCCTTAAACATTTTGATAAAACGGATACTATACTATTTAATATTTAACTAGGACACCTTAACTAGCAAGATACAAATTTCCATCTCTTGTAATTGAAAACAAACCTCTAAACCATGACCTCTGATTTATTGCTACTGAATCTGCCACTGGAGGAACTTACAATTTATGTAATATGATTGATGTCTACTCAGGAGTACATTCGACTGAATTTAAAGGAGCCTATTCCCAGACCAAAAGTTTATTAACGCTGCTGCCTAATGAATGAATAAACAATATTTCAAGAAACGATTATGCTTCCCCTTCAATTAAATGCACAGTATTTCAATTAATAAGACGTAATAGACACCATCAATTTAATGTCATATTATACACATCTTAAAAAAATTATAATAAAAATTTAACAGAGCAATTAGTAAGAAATACTGTGAAATAAATAGTTAAATATATATATCTGAAATTTTCAAAGCAACAGCTCTTTAATTTTGAGTGGAGAAGGCAGTCTATGACTACAAAACAGCCTTGCAAATCTCCCTTTATCAATGGGTCAAAGGGCAGGACCTCATGTATTAATTATAAAGCCAAGGTTGACTCTAATGGATGCAGGCAATCCTTCTGATAAGCTAGTCTCAAAACATTCAGGGTTTAAAGGTCAGTACTCACACCAATTTCCCCAAACCAGAAAGAATAGACTTCAAAGGTCAGAACTGCTAGCCAATACTGATTGCTGAGAAGTGTAGAAAATTTCTAAAGACACCCTGATTAGGGAAATACTGATGGATAGCTTAAATTACACACACACACAAAAGGCAAGCTGAGTAACAAACAGAAAATGACAGTATTTCCACATATATCATCTCTAATATTGTTCCTGATGTATTATTTTGCATCATCTGAAGTACTTTAACCCATGTTAAAATTATCCTTAAAACAGTGCATGACCACTTAATTTTTTTCTACATTAGCATTAATGAAAAAAGAGTGACACATAGTATATAATTCTTTAAAAAAAGATCCATTAGCATTTGCAACACCACAAATGGTTTCACAGAAAGAAAACCAAAAAGAAGAAGACATATGGGCAATTTCTGTAATTTTAAAATTAAACAAACTACCTGTAAGCAAGAACCCTAAACTAGCCCTTCAAGAATTTATGGAAATGGAAGCTTTTGTTCAAAGGATGGAGGAACAGGTTGGTAACAAATAATAGTTAAAAGGTAACAAAAATTGGTATCCAGGAATCATCTCCAAACTATCAAAATAAAACAGAAAACAACCAAATATTTATGAAGTTCAGTTACCTTTCGAAAAGACACATTTGAGACATTTATGATTTAGATTCCTAATTTGTTTCAGTTGTCATCTATAGTTCCCAATTTAAACTACTGAACTATATCATCACTGAGCTACAATTCATTCCAGACAATGACAGTCTCTCATAAAATCTGGATGACAGATCCCTATGTCTTTAACAGATAATTCCCAAATTATTACAGCTATTTAAAAAAAACTGCATAAAAAATCCAGCTTCTCAGTTAAGCTCTGAAATGCAATTGGATCTTCCAATTCCAAAAGATGAGAAAAGACTGCAGTTCTAAAACATCTGGGAGAATATCACTCTGGGTAAAGCTGATCTCCTAAGTTTTGGAGGAGACTCCTAGTTAATTGGCCAACAAAATCTATCCATTTGTTTTTAAAGTCATGCAAAGTTATAACATAGAACTAAACAGGAGTTTACAGATAATTTTTTTAAGGGGTGAGTCCTCCAGATTCTTCAGCATTTTAGTAAAATGGCCTTATCCAACAGGCAGATCTTAAAGGACAAAGCAAGGCAAAATTGGACAGCAACATATAAAAAATAAGTCACTTTTAAAAACAGAACCATCTGGTGTTCCTGCATGTTCTGAATTATAGCTCCAACCATGTTATGACCCAATTAATTCTAAAATAATTCTAACATTTTTAAATGAAGACTCAATGGAGCTGTAAAAATAAATAAATACATAGATCAAGGTGTGTGTATGTGTGTGTAAAATCCATTCATGAGTCAGGCATGTGTATAAGATAAATTGTTCTTTGCCAGTTGGCTGAGAAGGGAGTCTTCCTCAATCCAAAAGCCACCATTAGACCATGTTTCAGATGTTCACTGATCACAAATAGTTCCACATTCCAGGAGCCTGGCTGAAGAAATAAGCCTTTTTAGAAAACCAAGAATCCCACACTTGGAGCACTGTCAGTGTTCATTTCGTACCATTTTTGTACTAGCTGGAATCAAAGTTCATATAAATGGTTCTCACTACACTGATTGGGGTAGGGATGTGTGGGTGGGGAATAACAATGGTGTAGAAGCCAACTCTAAATGGAGTGGCATGGCCTGTGATCTGTCATGAGGTAGTACTTCAGACAGTTATACTTGAGATCATAGATCACCAAATCAATGGAATTCACAACATTTTGGGATATATTAAGAAACATAATTTCTAAGGAGACTCTGAGTCCCATTTCCCTGGCAATGGTCTTGTATATATGTTTATTGGTACCATTTGCCAGTTTCCATCTGATTTGAACCTGAAACCTCACTTTCTAAATATCTGTGAAGTGGGTCACTGCCTCTGTTCCCATGGTACAACTGGCAAGAAGCCAGCATACTCTGAGCCTTTGGTATAGAAGAATTTCACCAATTCATATAGTCTAATGGGAAAATTCATGAGGCCAGCCACTGAGCAGCTACAGAGCCCTCCTTGAGCCCTCTTCTTATCACCATACTTGCTTGAAACCTAACCCTAACCCTTACTTTTGCTATATCAAAAAGGAAAGCAAATAAATTCTCAATACAGGCAGCAGTCCCAGTTTCCACACACTTACTAATGGGCACTGGAGAAACACTGGAGGGCTTGAATCCAACTAATTTGATGGTTTCATGATGGATTTAAAGAGGGGTAAAGGATTTGAAAGTAACAAGGAAACAACATGAGGAACTATAGTAGTAAAAATAACAGAGGAGTGAACTGTTCCCTAATCTTATTGAGCATACCAAGTGGCACTTCAATCAAGCTTCTCTAAATGTTTCCCATTCATCAAATTTGTTTTGATAGCAATCCAATCTAACCCCTTTGACATTCCATAGAAAGATGGATTGAAAGTTGACATAGAATAAGCATAACATTTATGCTGTCATCAAGGGAAAAGAAAGCAGAGCACTGAGTGCCCGGCAGTGGCAGTGTTTGGGGAGCAAGTGAAGTGGTGGCAAGAATGGGCAAGCTCATAAATCCACTTTCAACAAACTCAAATGTCAACTCACACAGTAGCCAATACAGGTAAAAAGCACTCCTTCCCACAGACATCCTCCTCTTACAGAATATGGCTGTTCGATATTCTGAGGAGGGATAATTTGTTTGATTTAACATGGTATGCAAATAGCCCTTTGGAAAGGCTTTACAGAACTCTGCTATGGATATGCTCTATGTGTCACACTGAAGAGGAACTGACTGGTTTAGGAGACAGTTTGCTAAACTAGTTAAAGGTTACAATATGTAGATTCTTAACTGAAATCTCATGAATGCTTTGCCTTGTATTAATTTGAAAAGTTCATTCCACAGCTGAGAGAAAAAATGTTTTGAAGACACTCTGTCCAGTCATATTGTTACAAAAACAACAGTAGGCTGTACACAGCAACTAACTTCAGCATGTTTGCAAAAATATTAGTTTAGACAAGCTGGAGCCCCTTTCAGGAAAAACAAAGTCTTGAACTTCTACCAAATTCTTCCCCTGCTTTTAGAGTAGGTGGCCCAAATTTGACATTGTACCTTAATGTTAATAAACAGTATATCTTACTTTGACTAAGCCTTTTATTCCTCTATTCACATTTTCATGAACAATAATCAAATGGATATAATATTTAACATACATATAATATTGTTACTTAAATATTATTAGGCTTGTTCAATTTTCAGTATATTCAGTAAATTCAGTATTCACAACCAAAGTAAGAGTAATTTTATCCCAAACCTCTAATAGTTATAGGTGTAACAAAACTGTCTTCAAGTTACAGAGAAGCTTAAGGAAATTTGAATGAAAAGAAACTTTTCTACATTAAAGCTTTATTGGACTTTGGTACAATTGAATCAAACATTCTGGATTATGGGCATAGGATGTACAAATTGATATAACAATCTGCATACATATGTGGGGGGTTTTCCCTCTGATCCACAAATATATTACTAAAAAAATTAATAAATACAATTTAGATAAATAAAGCAAGGCTCCTTAATTCCCAGTTCAATCTCAATTTTTTGAGCTCTTTCCACAGCAACAGTTCAATTACGTTATTAAGAGATGGTTTTCACTTATTCATTCACTCAAAAGGAATGATATTTTATAATATCTAATTTCAGTTGATTTGTCTAGTAATTGGGGGAGTGTAATTTTGAACCTGAAAATTTTTAAATTCAAAATATTCATCTGTTGACAGCAGATTTTTTTTCTCACACAAAGGTTTCCTAATATTTGTAAATCAATTAGAAGACATTCTTTTCCTTAACTAGGAGAGCGAGTGATTGTTTTAAAAATTATTTCATAGCTTGTTCCATTTTACAGATGATTCAGTGCTTAATATTTGTATTTGAAATTTGTGCTTGCGTAACCATATTTCACTGGTTTCTATCCTTTGTCCCATATTTACATATGCCAAAGGAAATAATGTTATACATTTTGTGTGTGCAAAAATGTTGTGGAATATATTATGGGATGATTGATATTTTGATAAATTTCTGGAATTATCATTTTCCTGACCCAGTTATCTAAGCATTTCGCTATACAAGTCTTTGCCCACAGTGTCTGACTGTTCAGTAGAGAAATAAATGTTCTGTCACTTTCATTATATTTATCTCTTATTTTTTATCTCTTATTTTTACAGTATTTGTTTAAATACAGTAAATCAGCTCACAATATTTTCAATCCTATTATCAGAATAAATCCAGTCCTTTCTAATGAAACTTTACCTTTTGCTATCCTAGAGAGAATCACAGTCTAGTCAATAAGAAATGCAGAAAATGTATTTTGTGCTATAAAAATTAAGAAGAAAGCAAGCAATAACAAGAAAAAAGAAAAACAGATATATTAAAATAGATGCAACTAAATACAATACATTTAAATACGAAGATAGAAAATAATGTGCATAAATACTCAAGCATTCTGGAGAAGGCTTGGCTTGTTCTGGACGAGACGACATCTCTGGGAAGCTCCCGGGAGATCGTCGAATCTCAGCCCAACCGGAGGTCCTAGGTGACCCTGAACTGTCCTGGAGGGACAGTGAAGTACGGGGGCACCTAACTGCATGAACGGGGAAACGGCAATTTCCCCATAGTGCAGACTGAAGCCTCAACCTGGCAGCTGAGAAGGCAGGGCAATCCTGTCCCAGTCTGGGCAGCCACTTCGAAAGGAATTTTTTTGAAAGAGATATCGCTTGTTGGAGGAAAAGATTTGAAAAATATCGCAGGAGTGGAGAAACAGAGCAAAGAGTAGATTGGTGAGTCCGGCCCTTTAAGAAAGAGGGATTTTTTTTCCAATTGTAAAAAGAAAGTGCCTGGAGAGAGACTCAAAATGGTGGCTGATTCGGCACTTGGGCTTAAGAGGGAGATTAAAAAAAACAAAAAACAACAACATCTAAATTAAAGAAAACAAGGTTCCTTTGCTTTTACACCTGAAAAGAGGAAATTTATAAAGGAGGAACAGTGTTCATTTTCTTTTTTTTGTTGTCACACCGAGTGGATTATAGAAATTAAAAGAAAATCGATGGGGACATCTGCTGGTGAAAAGA
>JANHFT010003960.1:29854-41010 GCA_032467955.1 Pseudoxenodon macrops
AACTGCAAGCAGTTAAAGTAAAAAGAAACTGCTTTAATGGATGGCATTCCTAAGCAACCTAAGTTGAGCCATTCCTACAGGTGAAGTCCTCAATCCAGGGAAGAACAATAAAATTCAACTCAAACCTCTGAAGATCACTGACCTCCTCCGAGGCTTTCTGAATCAGCCAGCTGAGGATCAATAATAATACAAGAAAACCCCTTTTAAAAACAATGCTGGTTAACTCAGGCAAATCCAAAATGGTCACTCCCTGAAGCTCCAAAACACTTGAAAAGTGTGCTTACAAAATAGCTCCTGAAAAAAATGCCTTGCCAGAGGCTATAAAATGGCAAAAGAAGCCAATTAGCTCAGTGATCTTTAAAACAGCCAGAAACTTTCACAAAAGTGAGAAAACCTGCTGGTTATCTCAGAGTTTTCCCCTTCGTCAAACTACTAAAATTCAAAATGGCGGCAGTTCTTTTAATAAGGCTAAGTACTAAGTACTACTAAGTAACATAATTAGCCTGGAAGCTTCACAAAGCTTACTGTCCCCTTTAAATGGTGAAGTCTGTTAGTTTAACAACCAGACCCTCCTTGTTGAACCAAATAACTCACAGAAAAGAAATAGTAGTCCAGGAATGGAGCTGCTTTAAAATACGTCTCTCTCGGCCCGACTGAGCCGAAAAACTGGAGGAAGTGAGGCAAGAGGAAGTAGTTTAACATTGGAGGACTCAGTCTCTGGGTAGATTTGACTGTAGCAATACCCATTCCTGGACTATTCCGCAGCTACACTGGAGAATTCCCATATCCTCACCTAATATGGCTACAGTTAGGATTTACAGAAGCAGAAATTCTAAACATCTGGAGAACAGCAGCTTGAGAAGCACCCTGAAAAGATTATTGCCAGTGAGGGGAAAAACTTGAAGTATTACACAAAGTACGGTCAACCGGACCACAAAAGAGCTGCTAGACAAGCTGCTTTAAGATATGAGCTTAAAAGAACAATTGACTGGGGTTATTTGCATAACAAAAACAAAACCAGTGCTCTGTTGAATCAGCATTTATATTTATGTACAAACTCACAGCTCCTGTTACAAGTATATGCTTGTCTCACAATGTTAAGTATTTATTAATGACATTTTTCAACTAGAAATCATTAATAAATCTTATGTTTAAAAAAAGACACCAATGTTTAATATTCTGTTCAAAATACTAGTAACTTATTTTAAATAGTGAAAAACAATTTTACTTACTGAATGTCTTACCCAATATGACCTTTTGTTATTATTTTTTGAATTATAAATTCAAAATCTAAAAGCTCTTAATTCTGAAAATATGTATTTGTTAACAGTCTGGCAGTGATATGAATACATTGGACTTAAATTAAATTGGCAATATGGGCAGCATAGTTCTTTATTTTATTCCTGAAACAACTTACTATAATTAACATGAATAAGGAACAGTCAAATATAGAGAGGATTCACTACACTCCATCAATTAAGGTACTTAAATTACTAGTTAGAAAATTTTAGATAGACAAACTGGGCAGCTAAGTTTTGAAGTTGGCGCCAGAAATCATAACACTCCAAGCCAAAAAAGCCAACACTACAGTAAATATGTCAGGTATGATCTATGTCAGGCACTTACTCACCTGATTTGGAATTTCAGCAACAATGATGCAAACTAAATGAAGGGGTTTTCTGGAGTAGTTTATACTGAGCAGGTGAGTTATAATTAAGAGGTTTTTTTTAGTCCAGAATTTTAAGAAAAACAGTACATATGTATTTTCCAAACAATACAGGGGGGGGAAGGGGGGAGGCAATTATCAAGATTCCTAAGTAGCGATGAGATTTGGGAATATTTCCTAAAATGATGTTCATTTACCCATTAAAAAGAAAATCATGGCTCTTTTTATTTACATCATATTCAGCAGCTATTTCTTAACATCTGGACTAGAATAAAATAATTAAGAAACGTGAAAATTCACATTTGCAGAAGTAACCTTTACTTGACAGCTTCATATACTCAGACTTTTGATATGACAGCTCTCAAATGCAAAACAGAATAGTTGATAAAGAGACAGTTAACAGCAAATCTTGCACATTGAGTAAAGAATTATTATACATGAGAAAAATATGTAGAAAATGTTCTGTTCTAACCTTACAACTGCAGCAGTGAAAACATGTTTTCCAATACTGAAAAGTCACACAATGTTAGGCAATAAACATGAACACAAATAAGCCCTTCAGCATCACCTGAAATACTATTTTTTCTCTTAACAAATGAACATTTAACATTTAAGAACAAAAATCAAATAGGATTGACAAGCAGTATGACTGCCTCCATTATGTTATGAAAGTTGTACATTTCTGTTTGATGAGCAAGCTTAGAGCAATGGCAACTGCAATAAAAGATTTGTCATTTATCTTCCATGAGTGCATGTAATAAATTTCCAGACCACCTGAAACATACCTTTTAAAAATGTGTGCATGTGTGTGTGTCTTCCAAAAATAGATTATTTCTCAAGTCATGTTTTGAACAATGTATTAAGAAAACATAAGCGCTCATCCTGGAAGAAAGCAACACTTCTGTGTTGTTGCCAAAAAAAATCAACCACCTTACTGGAATGTTTATCTATGAAATAATAAAATCTGGTCTTGACTTGAAGGAGGCTTTACCTTTACTATGAACGTATTGACATAGTATGCTTTTCAAATGCTCTTATGTTATCAAAAGAAATCACACTTCAATTAGTAATAGGCTTTTTTAATTGGCCTCAGAATTCTGAAATTTCCTCTGAGTGGGACTCTGACAGCATTTAAATAATGCCTGCAAATAAGTAATATACTGGAACATGCTGTTCTGATTGCTCCCTTCGGGTCTTTTTATAGAAAGGCACAGCTAACAAACTGGGAATCCTCTCTTGTTCTGAAGAAATTACGGATTGTCCTTGGGTTGCTTTCGGGGGATGGGAGCTCTGAGATAAATCTATTAGTCTCTAACTAATAAAATGCACATGGACTATTCCACACTTCTCTATTTGCATCTATTTCCAGAAGGGGTCCATAGAAGTACATGAGAGGAATATGTTTCACCACATATGGTTTTACAAAAGAAATATCCAGAGCAGCACATACCATCATGTTGTTATCACACTTATAAGGCTAAGATAGAGCAGCCCAATCAGTATTTTAAGGCCTTTTCAAAATATTGATATCTGCTTGATGCCAACTTTTATTTTATCTGCAGAAGGAATGTCGATCCAGTATAAGCTTCATTAGAGAGGCTTAGGTATCTTATTTTTCATCATCTAATCCATCAATTTTAAAAAATCAATTAACTCAATGTCATTTTAACAGATCAAATATTTTATGAATAAATACAAATATTTACAATAGCTAGGATTCTAAATCTTTTTGCCTCAGATGGGAAGGAGGTCATCTTACTGTGCAGAAATAAATCAAAATCTAGTGACTTTGCCTTTACATATATGTGTGTCTGGCTAGTCAATGACATTTGATGATAGTTGCTGGGACTACCATTGCCACAGTAATTATGGAGGAAATCTGTGTTTACTTCCATGGATAGAATCTGAATGATTTTCAGTATGAATCCATATCCAATAAATTGCCAACTGAAAAAACACATTTTTCTATATGGGCAAAATGTTGTGAGCACTTATAGATAAAACCTGTTTTTCTACATGATGGGATTTGCTTTCTGACCCTGAGATGAACAGCTAATAAACTTCAACATATTTGGGGCATATAATACTACAGTATCTATTATAACTGCTAATCTTTGGATTTTTTTTCAAAAGTATTCAGGAGAAGAATGCTCAGTTCTGAATTCAGGGTAACTTAGGACTTTTACACAGCTACCTATATAAAGTTCCAGTTGGTTGCACAGATAATTGTACTGTCTACAGTACCGTTAGGGGGGAAAACACCTCATTCAGGAGGAGCTATCCAAGGTCCTGTTTCATGCTGCCTTTTTCACTGGGTCTTTATGCAGATTTTTGTTTACTGATCTTTCCTCCTGAAATACACGTACCTTACCTGCTATAATATTGTGCTTCAGCAATGTGCCTTGCTTCAGCAGTGTCTCTCTACCCAGCAGAGAGGTGGGTATGCGCTCATCAGGCATATGAGTAACATGACCTGTCCACCAGGTCTGTGCTCTCATCAGTAGAGTGTGAAATGATGGTAGGCATGCTCTGATGCCTAATATCCAGCAATATCCAGTTTGAGTCTTGCAGTCCACATTTCACAGGCATGCCTATGGCTTTGTAGACATTGTTTCATTATTGAGCTATTCCTTGATGCCACATCTCTCCAGTGGAGCACAATCTATCGAAAGCAGAAGTTTTCATTGCTATTTTGCAGTTAATTTCTGCATTAATAGTTACTCATTGGAAGAGGACACTGCCAAGGTAATTAAACTGGTCCACTGTCTAGTTTCTGCCCTTTGATTGTGATTTGGGGTTCTGTGTACAATTCATGAGAAGTAGGCTGGTGCATAACTTTGGTCTTTTGGATGTTGATAGTAAATTTAAAATTGTTGCAAACCATGGAGAAGATATTCATATATAACTTGCTCTAAGCCAGCATTCAAAACACAGTCATCAGCAAAGACTCTCTTTGCTGACATCTCAAAAGTTTCTCTTCATTTTGGTGATAGCTTTAAGCCTCCTCACTGAAGAGCTTCCTATACCCTGCATACCTGAATCTGGTTCCAGCATCACTATCCAATGTCAGGAAACATCATGCTGAACAGTGTGGAAGTAAGTACACAGCCATGTTTGACATCATTAGTGACTGCAAAAGTCTTAAGAGGATTCCCAGCTGTCCAGCACACTGGCCATCATAGAACTGGCATACCATCAGATTAAATTTTGGAGGGGCAGCCACACTTCAACATTATCCTCCTCCACAGGACTCTTTGGCTAATAGCATTGAACATTTTTGTGAAATCAAAAAAGATTGTGCAAAGTTCACAATTCCTCTTCTCCTAAAGCTGGCACATAGCAAAATCATGTCAAGAGTCCCACAACCTTTGCAGAAAGTGCATTGTGACTCTGGCAGCAGGCCCAGTTCCAAACTATTACCAGACAATTTAGCAGGACATCTGCAATGTTTTTTCCTGCAATGGAGAGTAGCAAGATTCCTCAGTCACATACTTCCTTCCTCATGTAGAGATAAATGATACATACATTTTTAAGTTCTAGGTTTAAAGATACATCTTTAAGTTACAGACTATATAAGTATAAAGTAATAGCAATGGAGCACTAGAATCCCAAATACGGTGGATCCTGTGCATGCTGGAATAAATATTTTGAAGAATATAGTTATAACCTCCCCGCATTTATGGAAAAAGGAGGGGAGGTACCTCTTTAGAATGAAGCCAGAGCTAGCCTCAAACTGCAGGAAAGCTCTTAAGTATTTAATATTTAGAATATTTAGAAAGTTGGGAAAACTCAAGAAAAAGAAAAGTTTAAGTAATTTGAATGAGGAATATGAATTGTTAAACTGAAAGTACAGTAGTTTAGTACAGAAGCCAAATAAGTAAATATTTTGTATTTTATAAATAACTCTGTCCAAATAAATTTAGTTGAGTAAAATGTTATAAAATATTAGCTTTCTTTGATAGTGAATAGGAAAATGATTTTTGGACACACATGGCCCTATCATAAATCTCTGGCTGCAAGCTGCCCCACAGTTGAGGATACATCACTAATTGACATGCCACCACTTAATGGATAGGATAGTTTGTCCTCTCAACTTTTTCAGTATTCCTGACAATTTCAAAACTATTATTTTATTCTAAAAATGTTAAGAATGGGTAATTTCTTCTTTCCCAAGAGAAATATTATTATTGCATCTAGATTATCATCTCTTCCTCTGGCTGGCATTCCAAATATTATCCTGAAAATCAGGATTGCATACAATGACCAACTGATAAACCTTGTCCCTATATAACAACTCAAATTAATTGACCCATTTCTGGTATCAAGTGGAGAGCTTCCACAGAAATCACAACTTTTATATGTCTTATTTACCCATTTTAATTCAGGCCAATTTCAATTATTTTGCTCTGCAACTCCCAGAAACCCTAAACAGCAAGGTCAATTGTCAATTATTATGGGGAATTCAATCCCAAACATTTTAAAGTCAACTTGTTTACTCATACATAATAATGGGAAACACCTAAAGAAGAAAATAGTGTTGGTGTAAAGATTCTGATGGTTTTCAAGATGAGATTTACCAGCACTACCTGCTTCAATATAGCATCCCACTGATCCTGAACAATTGGGGCATTATGTATCAAAATTCTAGCTTATGCATAAGTCTTTTGTTCTGCTATCAGGAACTCAGTGTTCAAAATACAGACCTCCTTATCTGAATTTAGGAGCTGTAGAATGCCAATCTGCTTCTTACACAGAAATTGATGCTTTGATTGTAGCAATCTGTAGCATTAAATTTTGTGGCTGGAAATGTTCAGCCATTGCACTGTATTAAAACTGAGAACATTTTTCATAAGATAAAAATTTTGGATCTTGCAATTAATATTCATAATTCCATCTCTGCACTGTCTTGAACATGAACTCTTCCAAACTCTCAATTGTTAAGTATCCAACCATGAGTAAAATGATGACTGACCACCCATCCCCTTTTATTTCTAACACTAGCCAATGACTGTCATATAAAGGACAGCCCATCTGTCTCCTGGCTTCAAGCCCAAATCTACTAACTCCACTACTACAAGAGTTTTGTATGGAATAAACCCTATTAAACTAGGATTTAGATTACTGATGATGTTGACTGCTCTGGAAAAGCCATAGGTAGTTACAAAAAATAATAATAATGAAGGAATATTGCTGTCTGAAGCATTCTCAAATTAAATTCACTGATTATTAGGCTTATGTTGTTTCTTTTATTCCCTAGATAACAGTATGCATTCCGCAGTAGAAGTAATTAGTGTAGCTTTATTATTTGCTAAAAAATAAGATTCTTTTGTTGAAACACATGGGTTTTATTGATTTGTGCCAAAGGATATGGCTTCAAACAGTGAAGGGGGATAAGCTGCCTATCAAACAAGAAGTTTTGACTTTTAAAATGCAGTATTAATATTTCAAGGTTGTGTTTCCTGTTCAAGTATATTTCTTTAATCATATATACTTGGAGACCAGAGGAGGAGTCATTGATGGGAAATGATTACACTATATGAAATGTAATTATCATGTTTTCAGTTAAATGCTTTATTGACTTGATACAGGACATTAATGTGATCTATTTTTAACTCACTGCAGATGCCAATAAATCTCTTATCCTTAATTTTCAAACTGAAAAAGATTCTGGAAAAGATGTCAGTACTAGAGAACAAAAATATATTTAATACATTTAATACTGTTTTTAAACTATTTTTTATTTTATTTTTATAACACCAACACACAACTTACAACATCTGTTGTCAGAGTACATATTTATACCTTAACATCAACATAGTTTTTATAGAAATATCATTATATTCATTTAGTTATTTATTCCATTTCACCATCAAATTTAATTCATATTTTTCTCCTCTGTTCCCTTTGCTTATATATCCTAATTCACCTAATTCACCTAATTTTGCAACAACTTTCCAACTCTTTCTACTTCCCTCCTTCTCTTTCTCTCACTCTCTACTTCCCTAACCCCTTTCTTTCTCCTTTCCTTTTCCTATTTCCTTTCCTTTCCCCCCTCTCTTCCTTCCTTCCTCTACTTCTCTCCTCTCTTCTCCCTCTTCCGCTTTCCTACCGGCCTTCCATTCTCCCTGTCAGTTGTTGTTTTCTCTCCTCTAATCAACAGTTTTTATTCCTAATATAGAACAGATCTCTAATATCAGTTTTATTGATGATAAACACAACCCTAATAATCATCCAAACAGATCTATGTTTAATACTATCACTTTAATCTACATAAAGCTATGAACATTAACCCAGGTTTATTGCTTAGCAGTTCCCATCCAATCACATTTATACACAATATTTTTATATTCATATTCTCATACTATATATTTATCATCATAATGCATATCATATATATCAGTTTCACAATTAATTGTACAAAGATAGATCTGTTATTCATTTTAATACAGATCATCACCTCCAAAAAAAAGAAAAAAATTATGTTATACTTTCCCCCCTTTGTTGCTTTTACTTCCCTCTCTTTTATTTATTCCATCAATATTAATTTTCCATTTCACATAATTAGTCTCTGCCCTTTCTTCTTTTGTAATTCGGCTTCCGCCATGACTTCCCCAATGAGTCAATAAGATACATAAAACACATCTTTTTAACAGGAAACCCCAATAATAATTATACATGTTTATTAATATTAGTACAATTAACTCTACTATATGTATATATTTTTGTCCTCCTTCTTTCTTCCCACTAATCTCCCTCTTTAACCATTCTCTTTTGGTCTCTCAAAGATCCCACTTTTTATTGATTTTCTTCTCCTCTCCCATCCTCTTAACTTTTTTTTTCTTTTTTTTTATGAATATAAATTCTTTCCATTTGGATTCCTCTCCTTTCTTTAATATATATAATTTGTTTAGTTATCCTCCCAAACTCTCTTACTCTCTTCTCACTACTATCTCTTTTAACTTTTAATAGTTTCTCTTTTACAAGGTATTTCCCTCTTGTTAGTCTTTTAGAACCACTGCTAAACTCAGTGAAATCATCTCTATACATTTTCTTTTCAGATGTTTTGTACTGAGTTCCACTTCTTAATTCAATTTCAATTATTTCAACTTCATTTTTTTCATTTTTTCCATATTCCAGCAATGGTCCAAATTCTTTTTCACCCTTCCACATTTCACACGTTTTTTATCATTTCAATAAGTTCTGACAATTCTTCATGTGTCTTTATTTCCATTTTGTCCTGTTGTAAAGTTTTTCCAACACTGTCTCTTTAGATTTGGGTTTGGAATCCGTGCAGTTTCTTTATATTCTTTATATCTCCTTCAAGTCCAAACATTTTTTGTTCTCTAAAAGTCCAGATCAAAACACACACTCCTTCAGTTCTCACTGTTTCCAGGTTATCTTCCACCGGAAGCAAGGTCAAACCCCACAGCTGCACATCATTTATATATATATTTTCCTTCTCTCCAACTTTCTCCAAATTGTTGCAATGTCATCTTTCCACCAGCAGATGGCCTCACTGATTTTTTCATAGACTCAGTATTATATGACTGTAATAATATTCAAATCCACCTTTAAAATCTTTTTTCCAAATTTTCTTCTTTTTAAGTCTTTACAAATTTCCCATTCCAATTGTAAAAGCAACAATCTTTGGGTTTTCTAGTTTAAAACTTCATTTTCTTTTTTCCAATATTAAATCCAAGTGCCAGTTAGCCACCATTTTCCACTCCAGGCACTTTCACTTCTCCATTTTAAAAGTTTTTTTATCTTCTTAAAATAGCCGATCACTCACCAATTCCACTCTGCTCAGTCACCAGTCCTGCACAGTTGTTTAGATTGAGGTATTGTTTCCTCCAGACAAACCATATCTTCTCTCCTGCTCATTTTGTTGTGGCTGCCCCAGCTGGTAACGGTTCAAAACCCGTCTTCTCAGCCGCCAGGTCTACAGGCTTCAGCCAGCCCCACAGGGAAATTGCTGTTTCCCTGTTCGTGCCAGCTGGTGCCCCCATACTACACTGTCCCTTCAGGACAGTTTCAGGTCGGCAAGGACCCCCAGTTCGGCTGAGATTCGATGGCTTCTCGGGAGCATTCGAGAAGCACGTCGTCTTGCCACAATGTTAGCCACACCTTAATTCAAGTTTTAACTACATTTTTAAGAATGCAATAAAATAAAACAGTGATTAAATAGTTAATATGATTTCAGTAGTTGGTATACTTCTCCCAAAGCCAAGAAGATCCTAGCCAGAATTATTCACCAGTTTCAACAATGAGCATTTTGAATTGTCAATCAGCATGACAAGCAAGTGATGTTATTATAAAGGGCAAAACTGTATTTGAAACAGTCAGTAAACTGATACCATTTCATACACCCTTATTGAAATAGTGTAATTTTTGATCTTAACTCAGTAGTTTGGATTGGTCAAGAGCTACTTTATGACTAATTAATTTTCCAGCATTACCTTAGCAATTAACAAACTCTATTTTATATAAAGCATCTTAAACTTTAATAATTTGTTTAGTTATTAAAATATATTTGAATACTGAATACTGATTTAGTAACAATTTTGTGTTGGAACTATTATAAACAGAGATTTATTATATTTAAACTTGACTTACGTTTTCTGAATTTAAACTATTAAATAAAATATTGAGATCAGGTTTTTTTAGACTTGTTCTTTACATTGTGTTCTGTCAAGACATGCAAAACTTTAGACTGTGCCAGTTCCCATGAAAGTTAAACAACTTTCTTCCTCTGTTGCAAGTAGCTGTTATCTATCTTGTCATGTTCCTGTCAGAATAATTCAAAGAGAATGCCTGTTCAATACTGCTTTTGTTTTAAAAGAATTCCAGATATTAGCAAGTTATTGCTCTGTCTGCTTAATAACCAAAACCAGGAGTGCTGGGATTGTAGGTGTTGAGCAAAGCTTAATTACTGCTTTACTCAATGACCAAGATTCCAGGGTCAATTGTAGTCATAAGTCAAGGACTACCTATAGGTGTACACTTTTCCTATTTTCTTTTTACAAATGCTAGCTACATCTTCAATTACAGATGTAAATGAAGAACCACAATACTACATTAAGTTATGACCTGTCTAAATACTGTTAACAGAGTAAGCTGCATCATGCAGGGTTCATATAGCAAGCTAAGCCATAAATGAGGAATGAATAACCTTTTTTTCCGTCATCTTAAACAGCATATGTGGGGGCTGAAAAAAATAGTGAGTGGTCTGAAGCCCAAACTGGACAGAAACACCAGAATGTCTCCAATGTCCCTTTCTTTTCTCCCTCTTCCACGTTTCAAGGACAGGATGATTAGATAACTCATCCCTTTCCACGGTTATATTTTGCACAGTACAATGACTAACTTCATACCATACTGTTAACCAAAACAAACCATATTAGACTTCTCATTACTCCTATCACCATCTCCTCCCACTTACGACTGCAGGACTGTAACTTGTTGCTTGTATCCTATGACTTCTTATTGATAT
>JANHFT010003960.1:57169-84272 GCA_032467955.1 Pseudoxenodon macrops
AGTGCTAGAAACTCGGTTTCTGCAAACGCGCAGAAGAAAAAAAATCCGGAAAAAGTTTTTTTTCCAAAAAAAAAAATTTCCAAAAAAAAGATGGCAGCGCCCACAGAGCACATGACATCACCAGCAGCCTACTACTTACTCGGTAGAACCGGTACGAACCAGTAGGAACTCACCTCTGGTTTTGCCCCATTTTATGATTTTTCTTGCCACGGTTGTTAAGTCAATCATTTCATTCATTAAGTTAGTAACATGGTTGTTAAGTGAATCTGGCTTCCCCATTGACTTTGCTTGTCAGACGGTTCACCATGTGACCCCAGGACACTACAACTGACATAAATATGAACCAGTTGCTAAGCATCTGAATTTTGATCATGTGACCATGGGGATGCTGCAATGGATGTGAAAAATGGTCATAACTCACTTTTTTCAGTGCCCTTGTAACTTTAAATGGTCACTAAATGAACTGTTGTAAGTCCAGGGCTACCTGTATTCAATTATCTATATTTCAATGCATACTGATATACATAGGTACCATAGATGAACCTGGCAAAGTTAGGGCATTTTAAAAAGCTATCTTCACACAATACTTGGTGTGAAAAAGAGATCTGGTATATCATTTCCCCCCAAAATTTAATAGTAAAATGCTAATATAGCCATTTCAGCATTCTCAGACTAAAATGTTAAAAAGTCTGCAAATAATCTAATATTATTACAGCAGGGACTTTGTGTCCCTTTATGGAACCAGATTGTGCTGGATGGATGGTATCATAATCTGCAGCCTCTGAGCTAAATCAACATTTTGCCCCACAATAGTAGATAGGCTGTTATGTTTATCTCATGGGTTTAAATTCCAGACCTTTTCCTCCCATCCTGTTGAATTAACAGATAGATGGCCCAGTGCTTGATGTCCTTAAAGGTCGAATGTTTCTTTTTTTTTTGCCAAAAAGTTTTTTATTTTCCATAAAATTCATTTTCACATTTCATTTCCACATACAGTTTTTAACACATTTTAGTACTAATTTTTCTTCACCATATCTTCCTCCAACTACACATTTTAATACAAATTTTAAGGTCGAATGTTTCTGATGCTATCAGCATTAGCTTGCCAAGCTCAATGCTTAAACGAGTTCTGATTTTTCCCCTAATGGAAGAGATATAGGAGCACATCCCCATGTAGGCCTTTATTTCAAAATAGGAAAATAGAATATCTGTGAATATTATATATGGTAACTGCAGCAAGATTATTATATGCAAAAAGTTAGAAAATTAATGAAATGCCTATAGTGGGTTATAAAATTGGATTATAAAATTTACTGAACTTGCTGAAATGGTGAAGCTGATCAGTTTGGTGGGAGATAAAAAAAATGGAAGACAGTCTTGAAAGACCAGAAGCCTTATATGAACTGGGGGGGGGGATAATGACTTGGGGATTAAAATGAGACAGGGAAGTTGGGGTAATATTTAAGGTTGCTAGAAAGGCACTTGTATGTGTTTTCTTTTCTTTTTTCTTTTTTTCTTTAATTTCTTTCTTGTTTATGACTTATATTCTATCTTTGTTCTTTGTTTTATATATTTTACTACACTTTTAAATTTCTATTAAAAATTAAAAATAATATAAATTATGTAACTCAGAACTGTACTTTATATCCAACATATGGCTCTTCAGTATCTCCTGATATAACCTTTTAAAGAATAGGGCTTATTTCACTGCCACAAACTTGGCATAGTGTCCCTTATGATTGTGGCAGAACACAAATACAATAAATGAATCAGTTAAGAGATGGGTTCCTCCTCCCCCCCCCCCCGAGAAGGGGGTTGGATGCTACTATCCTTTCAACCCTTACATTCTAGAATATTCTGAAATGAGAGGAGGGAATGCTAGTTAGCAAAGTTCTGTTATACATCTTTTCATTAAAAAAAAGGCTCTCTGCTATATCACAAAGACATATCCTTATTATGCCCTTCCCATCATTATTAAGGATTGTAGGGAAGAAATCCCTACAAATATACTCTTTTGTGGTTTTTCAGATGTAGATAAAGAACTGTGAAAAATCTGTTTCCCGCTCCTGTCTTGCACCTGCTTTGTCAAATTAACATACAGTTAGAATCCTTTATAAATAGAACAAGTCTTTTGAGTAATTACACTTTTAGAATGTTCATGTAGTTTAGAGAAGAAAAGGGAAAAACACATTTTTCTCACGTAAAAAAAGGTTAGATTAATATATGGATTATAAAGATAGGTGTGTATATGTATAAAATTTGTAAAATGAAATGATTACAATTCAGTTTATAGGCTATGACCAGTGCAAATTCAGTTCTGCCCTGATATATTCCAATTAAAACAATTTTGACGACCATTTTCAGAGAGGAAAACTGTGTTCTTACAACATCTGTTAACTTATTTAACTAATGTAATTTTATGGGTTTATACATGAACCTCAAATGTTGTGGTCTGGGTTCATATAATCTACTAGGCTAAAATGTGGTTGGTTAATCAGTGATCCAATATTGGGGAAGCCCAACCAAAGAGGTGAGCTTGCATTCATAAACATCATTTCCACCTCCCACTCTTATATAATTATATAATTCATGCCCTTATCACTCCTCAGCTGAACTACTGCAGTGCATTCTACATGGAGGCTGCTTTCATAGGCCACTCAGAAGTTACCACTGTTCTAGAATATAACAGTTCATGGTGGTAACTGGCACATATTAACAGAACCACACTACACTTGTGCTACAGGCCCTCCATTGGCTTACAGATAGAATGTGAAGTGCTACTTTTGGCCTATGAAGTCTGATGTGACTTGGCACATAAGCGTCTTCAACACCATGTACTCCAAGTAAAAGTGTTTTTGCCAATGGAGTCATCTTAATAAAAGCAAATTGAATGCTCCACTTCTAAGAAGTGAAAAGGCTGAATCTGGAAGGCCCTGCTTGTCTGTGGCAGCATGTGATTTTTGAAATAGTGCCCAGATGACATTCTAGTTGCTTCCTCTTTAATTACCTTCATAAAATTATTCAAGACCAAGTTCATTTGCAAAGTATTTATAAATGGAGATGATGCTATCTGGCTATATTGTGTTACAGTATTTACAAAATAAAAGTGCCACGGATGTTTTAAATGTTTGAAAAATACTGGAATGTGAATGAATGAATGAAACATTTTAAAAAGAAACCCATGATTATCTTCACATCAGCCAATCTTGATACACAGAGAGAAGGTAGAGAATATCATGAGCCAATTACCGTAGTACTCATCCAGGTTCCTTCCAGTGAAGCAGAAAAAATGTTATCCAACAATTTCCTGAAAAAATGTTATCCAACAAGTTATTACCAGTCATACAGTAACATTAATTATATTAACCCCATCACAGCACTAAAAAAATAAATAAATCACTTTGTTCCACATTTTTCCTATATGCATTTGTCTTTATTCATCTGGCATGTTAAAAGGGAGTCTGAATTCTAATGGAATTCTGTATATGTCTGGGTTAGTAAAAGTAACTAAATGTAAATAAAAATGCTGAAATTCAATATAGGTTTCCCAGTATAATTTTTGTCATTCTTTTTTTCTTTTTCTTTTATAAACTTTCTGAATTATGAAAGTGAAATAATGAAATTGTATTATTCCCAGTTTGCGATTTTCCCATTAGCCTTGAGCATGGCTGCAAGTTGAATTAGATTAGAAGGAGAAAAATAAGTTCTTCTTTATGTATGTACGTGTACGTACACACACACACACAATCTTCCATATACTAACCTTTACAGTGCTCTATACTCATCTAACGCTCCTATCCCTTGTTTTAGATTCTTTTAGAGCCTTGATTTTTTTGATACATATATTTGTTTATATTTATTTTATTTGTTTGTTTGTCAAACATATAAAAAATAGCAGGTATAGGTATAAACATAAACAAAGTAAGTACAGATAAATGAGGACAATAGAACAATAAGATAGGGCTGGTAGGCACAATGGTGTGCTTATGCACGCCCTTTTGTCTAGCTAATCATCATATTTTTTAGACTCTGACATGTCTTCCATAATTTTTAATTGATGATACTTCACCCTCCTTATGGTGGTCCATGATCATAATAAAAGTATGATTTGATTTGAAGGGGTTGGGATTAAGGCAATATTGCAACAAACTGAGTTTGCACTGTCAGTGGCAAATGGCCTACATTTTGGCTGCCTGATTTTAGTCATCTTGGCAGACTTGGGAATGAACGATCTCCTGCTTTTATTGTCATCTTCCAGAGAGCAATACACACACACACACATACACACGCACCCATTGGAGGTTGTGGCCTCCAATCTATCAAATGCTGCCAATCCCTAGCTTAGCATTATGTCCAAACCTAACTATTGGGTTTTATGGATTTGGTTCAAGATTGTAAAGTAAGACTGGTTAAAGAGTTTCCAAACAGGGATGCATGACTTCCACTGGTATCTGAGCCCTTATATGCAATATTGTGATGCTGAACATCTGACCCCCATGCCTACTGGATTGAAAGCAAGCAGAAATATCCAGCTGCACCTCCATGCAAATGGAGCCTTGCACTCTGGCACTTCTGGAAAACTTATGTCTTCATTTGGAAGACGACTTGGGCAACTGTTAAAGTGGAAAATTAGAGATTCCAGTTCTACGTTGGAGGAATTTGATCTCCTTAGTTCATGAATAAAGGCAAGTATCAAGTTGTTCTTCTCTAGCTACAGAAACCTTGTTTAACTGAATGAGGTTTAACTGTAGGTCAGCTTGAGGTTTACGCAATCTCCAACACAGACTATTGCCAAGGTAACTGGGAATTGGGGCATCCTCAATAGCTGTCTTAGGGCTAGCACAGGGCCAAAAGAACTCCATAGGAATAATTAACTATCTCTGATATCCCATGTTATTTTCTCTGCAGTAAGCTCTAAAGTTATTTTTGAAAAAGAAATTATTTCAAAAATCCAGATCCAGATTTTTGCTATTACTATACAGTTAAAAGTTTACAAAAGGGAACAAAAGTAAAGCTTAAGCTCAAATTAGAAAGAAATATTCCTGAACAATTGTATCTCTTCATGCCAACCATGGATCATAGATCATGCCACCCATGTAGCTCTTGATCTTGCTCAGAAAGAAAAGTGTATTTTTCCAAAGAAATTAACACAAAGATCCAAAAGAAAATAGACCTGCAGTACTTTTCCATGTGCCTGCCTACAGACATGTTTCAACCTGTTGAGACAAACATTGTTTGGCTTAAAGACAGTAATGGGGGTTCTGGAAACAAAGAGGTTCTGAAGGCAACTCAGTGTAATAATAATGGTGATAATGGTTTTTAAAAGCTAGTGACTTGAGCCAAGATTTACTATAGGAATTAGTGAGATACTAATACACTACAAGGACCTACCTGAACTAAATAGAAAGGATGAAAAGGACATTTTTATTAACTCTATCCTTCCATTTATAAGTCGCCTTCAGAAGATAAGTGTTAATAGTGGCTGAGTTGTTGTGACACACTCAACTGTGGCAACCAAGATTTAATCAATTTACTTGGTTTTGTAATTTTGCATATTATTTCCACCATAAACTGATCACACTGGGCTGAATTTGCATAATAGCCTAGGCTAAAATGTGGTTGGCTGGACTGTGATTCAACAGGTTCTGCAGACGGGGTAGAGAGAGACATGTCTACACAAAGCTCTGACAGAGCATTAAAACCACTGAGTCTCCTCATCTTTGTTTCACTGCCTATCACACTTATTTTCAAGTTTATGTCCCCCCCCACCTTTCTGAAAACTATTCTCTCAGTATGCCTTTTCAAATTTCCTATATTCTTAGCGCCTTATAAATGCCTCCCTGCTTTTCCTGCTCTCTTTTTTCCTAGACTTTCCTACTGTCCCCTGCTTGAATCTGGATTCAAATCAGTTGAGCCAAACATTAACCAGCCAGTTCCATCCTTGGACAATTCCACACCGATCTTTGGGGCCATATCTAAATTAGCGCTGCTTTCCTATAACTGCATAACATTGTGAGCAGTCTGGTTCAGCCAAAACTCAACTCAACTCTTTTGTGAAGAACTATTTATTTAAATGTGTTGTAGCTGCTCCCTAATAAATTTAGGGCAGCTTCCAGAGCCCAAAATAAACAAGTTGATATTAAAAAAAACATGCAACAAAAGCAGCCTGGACTAAAACAACCATCATAATAATGAAGAATCACAATAGGGATCCCACAACACATTAACCCCAGACCTGAGCTCAAAGTCAGATCTTGAGTGCTTTCAGGACCCAAGGAGGAAGGGTGTCATCCATACCTCTGGAGGAGATGACAGAGAAGGCATGCTTCTTCGGTAGTGTAAGATGATCACATTTAATAGAAGGGACCTAGAGTGATCCCACTCTGCCAGAAGATACTGGGCAGGCAGAAATGAATGGAGACAGGTGGTTCCCCCCCCTCCACATCTTATGCCATATTTGTAGCATTGGAGCTCAGCAAAACCTGGGCATGGGCATTACATTGGCAGGTTTTATGATTGTCTATTGTCAATCGTCAGTCCCCAGCTCTTCCGCCTTCCCCTAGTTATGCCATGTGATATCCTTGCACCAAGCTATATTGTATCTTGATGCATTTTTTAAATATATTTTGATTGCCACTTATCTCTTCCCCCCACCAGAGGTGGGTTCCTACCAGTTCGGACCGGTTCTACCGAGTAGGTCCTGGTGATGTCATGGAGCAAGTTCTGCTCTGTGGGCACCGCCATCTTTTTTTTTGAACTTTTTTTTGGGGGGGGAAAGTTTTTTGGGAATTTTTTCCGGATTTTTTTCTTCTGAGCATATGCAGAAGCTGGGTTTCTTACACTGCGCATGCGTCACCATCTTGTTTTCGGACTTTTTTTATTTTTCAGGGCTTTTTTTTACTGTGCATGCGCGCACGCGCAAGGTGCATGCGTGCAAGACGCGCCCATGCAGCACAGGAGGCAGCGAACTGGCGGCGAGGTAAATTAGAACCCATCCCTGCTCCCCACCCCAATACATGCTCCCCGAAGACTCATCAGAATGACTGATTGGCAACCAGTCCTGCTAATTGGAGAAAATAACACCTCTAGAAACACGATTAATATTTAATATCCAAGGCCCGTAAAGCCTTGGGTAAGATGATGAAGGAACTGGAAGCACAACTATCTCTTTTCAAGGGATAAGGCAAAGCAGCATGAATATCTGGCTACCAAGTGAATAATGATTTGGATTTGTTGACTGCAACCTCTGTTGCCAGTGTAAGAAGCTCACAAGCAACGGTGGGCTGTTTCTGAAAAGGGGAGGGAAAAACATGTATAGCAACCTGAGGATGAGGGCTTTAAACTATAGCAGGGAGACAGAGGTTCAGATTCACAGAATCACTGGCACTAGACCTATATCTGTAAATGATAATGGAGATGATACTAGGCTGGAGAAGGTTCTCAGAAAATAAATACAGTAAGTGGTAAACAGGAGTTTATAAATATATGCAAGAACGGGTAGACTAATTCTGTTAAAACTGAAAACAGGACAAGGAATGAAAAGAAAAGAAAAGAAGATAGAACATGCTGTTCTAATGACAGCTGAAGCAACTGTTTTTCTTTACCTCACTTTGACCCTGTGGATAATACCATTTCAGTGGGTTGTTTATGCCTGTTCTCTGAAGTTTACTTTGTTAGAATAAGGTCATATTTTAATGACTAAAAGTCAGGAAACATGGAATAAAGAAAAGAAATCTGCCTTCTCTCCACTCCAGACAGAGAGCTCTTCTCCAATAAAAAGAAAGACAAGGCTGGGGATGATGGACAAATAGTAACTGGATTTGGCTGAGTCTTCAATAAATGACAGTTGCTGTCATCTCTACTCAATCTCCTGAAATACAGCAACCTTAAGTCCCGATTTATCTGTTTGTTTATCTGGGGAGGAAGAAATAACAGGCTTTAAGATTAGGGTTAAACTGTAATCAATATGAAGGCTCTGAGAAGAGATTTATGGGTTTCCAAATTGCCATGAAAGGTTTTCATGAAGATCTGTTTTATTTATTTATTGCTATACAGTACAATTTTCCTGCCACAAGACTGGACAAAATTTTCAGGAAAAAGGTTTGGAGACTTAAATTAAAACCAAGACAATGAAATGCTGTTTAAAAATACAATAGTTCTACAAAAATTGTTCTGGTCCTGGCATAGGTTATTATTTATATATGCCTAAGTAAATGAGCATGTGTTTAATTGTTTTCTGAAATAAGTCAGGAATTGAGCTAACCAAGCACATAACTGGAGCATGGTCTTTGAGAAAGCCATACTCCTAGTCCTCTCACTGTGGGCCAAATCCATGAGTAAGAGCACTAACAAGGTGTCTCCAGCTCTGGATTATGTATACATAACAACTATGGTTCTTAAATTGTGATTTCTGGCTCAGTGTAATGTGTGAGCCATCAATTTTTACTACATCCAATCAAATATAGTTAAAAATATTGTAATATAGTTGAGTGAAGGGCTAGGCAACTTCTTGGTTGCTAGAACTGCAGTTCATATCTGAGAGGAACCAAATACTTCACATCTTTTGCTTTGAGAAATTGCCAGTACAATTAAATCCATTAAATTGTTGAAAACTTTTGATCTTGGTACTTTTCCAGATGATTGGTACTAAAAGTATATTGAGTTTTTGTTTTCTACTTGAGTACAGATTTACAGTGACGCCTTTGCAAACAAATTTCTGCCTTTTAATTTTAACGAGGCAAATATTGCATTTATTTTGCAAGCTGCCAGGGATGTTACTCACTGTGCTAACTATAGATACCTTTTCTTCATGTGGATGCTAAGATTTTAACAGCTACTTTGGCTTGTAGATTACAGGGTATTTTTCCAACTATAGTGTATCACTACAGGCTAGACTTATACAGAGCAGTCAAGATTCTGACAATATCAAATTTTTAATTGTTGTTCTTGGTTTAACCTAAAATAGACAAGGGCCAACAGCTATAATTTCTTGGATGATGAAAAAGTCTTTGATATAGTTCCTTGGCATTTTTGAAGTAAGTTTTAATTTCTTTAAAACGTTTATATTTTGAATTGATATGATCTATTCAATTCCCAAATGATAATAGATTATTAATAGCACGCCTTCTCCTTGGTTAAGGTTATGCCAGGCTGCATACCAAAGATGTCATCTTTCTCTTTTTCTTTTTGATTTGATCTTTGAACCTTTTGCCTACATAATTAGAAGAGAACAATCAACAGGGTGGGGGTGGGAATAAAATGTTATTATATGCTGATGAATCTATAGCTAACTACAACATTGAGTAATTGGTGACGTACAGATCATGACATTGCAGACTCTGTCTTTATGTGCTCGCATCCCAGTGCCTTTTTAAAAATTAGTTTATAATATAAAATACAAAAGACAATAGTAGAAAAATAGGGGAGGAAGCAGGGAAAGGAAAGTGTAGGGAAAGGGGCGAAAAGAAAGGAAGGTGTTGACTTCTGACTCCCCTTCGTGCAGTAAAATAAGATATTAGCATCAAACTTCAAGTTTTTATTTTTACGTAATAATATAAACTAGCCATTTCTATAACCACAAACTTGTCTAATTGGTAAAACTCCAAATTAAAGTTTCACTTTTGTCCACCTCAAGCACGAAGTCCAGAAGGGGTTTCCAAGTAGAAACAAAAGTAATTGTGGGGTTTTTTTTTCTTTAACCAAAGCAATCAATTTAGCCATATCTACTAATTCCATCAACTTTTTCATCCATTCATTCATTGTGGAAATCAAAATGCCCAATGTCTGACAAGAGTACATAAAGTCGTGATGCCTATTTTGTAACTTGTCCTCCTACCTCCATGCAAATTCCTATGGGACCAGGAATTAATATTTATAAATTTATTTCATTAGAACATGAGTTTGGGAATCTGTCTGGCTATTCTACAAACTGAATATCAGTTTGAATATCAAATCAAATATTTATTACGATCAGAGCCAGTATAAGCAGGGTAGGGTATAGTCAATAGAAAATCATAGAAAATATATCAAAGTCTTAAAAAATGCAAATTAAATACTCCTGAGATCTTGAAAATGTAAGGATTGGATTTTTAGGTTATGTTCAGACTCCTTTGTTTATCTTGTTACAAAAATCTTCAGAAACATCTCAACTGGTTGATTTGAACTTTTATTTTGTTTTGAGACAAATAAAGGAAGATCTAAATAAATGGGCTAAAATTCCTTTGAGTATTTGAGTAAGATAAATATTATTAGGATGGACCTCATTCCAAGATGAATGAAAAATAGAAAAAGAATCAGCCCAGATATACTATTCCTTACTTCAATATTAAATATTTAATTTCACAAAGGTCAATATACAAAACAATTTGATAAAATATGAAATAATATTTTGTATAAACTGTAAGATCTAATTCTTGATAAAACAAAGACAATCCCTTTAAGGATGCTTTATTTATTTGAACCCTTGCTGGTTTCAGTATCTCAAACAATAAATATAGATCAAAAGGTATATTTAAAACAGAGCAAAATACTCAGAAACCTAATTGTATTTAGCATTTAGATTAAAAAAGATTGTAATGCAAAACTGAGAATGTTTGCTGGAGATTATTTACTGGAAATGTAATTCAGAAACCAAACAAGTTAATACTATGAGATTAAATGGATGCTCAATTTAAACAGCACAATTGACAAGCGATAAAGGCACTATATTAACATCATCATGAATATTACAGTTATAAAAACTGGTACAAGGTGTTTTACCACTGGTGTTATTTCCCCATTGCTGATTGCCAAAATAGATCATTCTTTTTCTAACAACTATAAATAAAATAACTATAGATAAAATAATTGGGTCAAGTCACTCTTTCATGTTTGACAGCAATTCTGCACCATTCTGGAAGATGAAACAAATTTTAAAGCTTAAATTCTTTTTCTGCCAGCTATTTTTCTGTTAACATTACTGACCCTGATATTCCAGCAAGGTATAACAAGTCAACTTTGTCAATGATAACAGGTGTCAATGATAACTTTATGCTTTTTATTGGAAATGCCATGTAATTCTCTTTTTAGAACAGTGTTTCTTAACCTTGAAAGGTTTAAGATGCATGGACCCCAAATCCCAGAATTCCCCAGGTAGCATGCTGTCTGGGGAATTCTGGCAGATGAAGTTCACACATCTTGAAGTTGCCAAAGTTGAAAAACACTGTGTTAGAAGAAAGGAAAATGGAATTATGCATCATTGTTTTAAAAAAAAATCATTCCTTTTTGGAGAGATGATCACTGCATTTGAAGTTCCATAATGATTAAAAATTCTGGAGAAGTTAATTGTGGTTCCTTTATTGGTAGACTAGTTTATTAGTTATTTATGTCACCTATGTGACCTTTGGAATAACAAGGTTGAATCTGCTATCATATCTTACCAATAGAGAATTGTATTAAAATCATGAAATTGGTTTTCACTTCATCTCACTATATATAGATACCTTAAATAATGTTCAGTTATGGTTGGTTACAGCTGTTCTGCCATTGGAGTTGGAGCATTAATTGATATAGTATGCTCTTATCCTGTTATTGCTGCATTTTAGTCTGAGACATTATTGTTAACATGTCTCTGAATCAATTGCTCTGGGTTAAAGAGCCACGTGTTTTTTTCCCCTTGGCTGTAGAGTATTTGCAATATATTAACATATAAAGAATTATACATCTGGGGAGCATGGGACCTGGCTTAAAGAATTATACAATATTGGAAAGAGAAATCTATATCCAATTTGCAGCAATGAATTGTCTGTCAACACTCAAATTATAGTTTTTTTCCAGCAAAACAGCAAGGAAGACAATTTCCAAACAATAGGGCAAAGTTTTTGGAATTGTTCTACTGCGTTTTAATTTTTTTTTTCATTTTTTCCCCTTTTAAATTCTATGCCTACCAGTTCTGAAATTATGTTGATCCTTTAATGCTGCTGTATAATTTTTAAGTTATTTTTTTAATCACTTAAACATAATTTAACAAGCATAAAAAATGAGCAAGGAATAATGGGGAAGATCAACTATACAAAATGGGAGAAACTGATCTACAGAATAGATTGCAGCAGGGCTTGGTGTTTTTTCCTGGATTAGAATTAGAGGAACCTATGAGGCCCAGTCTTGAGGCTGTGTTAGAGCTTCAGGTGCCCCCCCATTGATTAGTGCAATATTTGAATCTAGCTATGTATGACTCTGTGTGTGTCTGTGTCTGTGTGTTTGTGTCTGTGTCTCTGTGTGTTTGTCTTATTGGAGATTGATATACAGCATATCTAGAAGCCAGCTTCCCAGCATTTCCTTCATTTTCCCTTACAGTACTGTACATTTGCAGGAATTGGCTCTGTCTTTCCTCTTGCCACTAAGAAACTGTCCAAGCTGATCTGTACTGTAGTCAGAGATGAGTCACGATGACAATACATGGCTCTCCAGCTAAGGTACCATTCACAATTGCCATGTCACAACACATTTGCTCCCTTGTGGCTATTTCTGATTATGTGAGCTGGGGGAACCCAACTGGAAATGCAGCCATGAAAAAGTCAGTGCATAGAAGAAATTAGCTGGCAGAAGAACAAACATTCTACTGTGTAGCTAATTGGTTCCACTTTTCAGCATGGCTAGCACGAGCAGTAACTTTCCATTAAAGAAAATGTGCCTATTCAAATGTTTGATGCTCAAAATAGTCTCTATTCTTTCAGTATGGACTAATTTACATTTACATTACAAATTCTTGATTCAGACAAGGTAAACCATTTCATGGAAAAGCCTAAGAATCTGTCATCAAATTTGATGAGAAAATTATTTTTGGCAAGAAAGTGAAGAAAAACTGGGAACTGGATTAAAACCCATAACCTTACCACATCTATGAAACTGTGGAAGGAGAATCTATATATTCAAAAACTAATAAATGGGCTAAAAACCTTGA
Source organism: Pseudoxenodon macrops (assembly GCA_032467955.1). Taxonomy (NCBI): domain Eukaryota; kingdom Metazoa; phylum Chordata; class Lepidosauria; order Squamata; family Pseudoxenodontidae; genus Pseudoxenodon; species Pseudoxenodon macrops. The sequence continues at coordinate 70,110 of JANHFT010003960.1, forward strand.
CTTTGACCATTCAAGAAATGTTATTACATCATCACCCTAAACACTGTGACTGTCAGTGTTTGTAATGTAAAATTTGCTCTAAATGATTTTTGTGATCTCTTTCATTTACAGCCTGACTCGAGATTTTATCTGCATTGCTAACAGAATTGTTTGCAGTTGCTGCATTTTCATTTATACCAATCAAAGTTGACGCAAAACATGAGGTTTTCCTGCAAAGGGGACAATATCCTTTTCTCCCATCTCCTTTGCAGTGAGAAGAGCTTTCATCACACCTCCTCTACACCGGCATGCCTACTACCACAGAAGTTGAAACAAATGCCACATCCATTCAAAATAGGACTTAATTAGCTCTGCTAGCCACTCCCCCCCCCAGTCTTTGTTCTGCAAATATAATAAAGAACAACTTCTAGGCTAGCAGTTTCTACTTGGAGGTGGTGGGTAGAAACAGTCATAAATGAATCTGGAATCTAAACCTTCAACAGAGGTTTCCTGCTGCTGGAGATGAAGGATAGAAGCTAAAGTGGAAGTGATTTAAGGAGAAGATACAAGCCCAGGGCTCAGGATTCTCAGGATTACATTAGAACAGAAATCCTGCCAATGGGAACAGTCAGTTTCTCTCAACCCCTGAAAGAGAAGGCAAACAGAAGCATTTATTTAGTTTTTCAAAGAGGTTTATTGGTCTTTATCCTCAAACCCAATTTGGAAATCCTCTCTTCACCATTGTACCTGAAATTTAACATCTGTGAGGCTATAAGCCTGCTAGAGGGAGTGTCTTCCAATGAGGAAGGCTGGAAGAAAGTGGAGTCAAAGGTATCCGGTAAGAGAAGCTCTACAACAATAGGAGACAGTAACTTTGATAGACCTAAGATGTTCACAGAACTTAACTTTTCACTTGCACCACCGACAGTAGCTTAGACTCAGAGGTTCGACCACTTAGTCATAGCCTAAGGTGCTTAATGAAGATGCAGGATCAGAAAGCTAAACTTTGGAGATCCGAGAAGCTAGTCCTAACAGAAAAGTAGATTTTGCAGCTGCAGTTTGAGGCATCTCTGCTACCAGACGTGGGTTCCTGCCAATTCGGACTGGTTTGCTAGAACCGGTAGTGGGAATTTCCACTCACTCGCTGAACCAGCAGTGACGGCCAGCTGGACGCATTCTTGAACTGGTCCTCCAGCTGAAAATCGCCCAAAAATAACCCTTTGCGCATGCACAAAAGGTTTTTACCCAGAAGTGATGAGTGCACGTGCATGCGCACTTCCGGCATGACTCCGAACCGGTAGGGAAGGGAAGTAGAACCCACCCCTGTCTGCTATGCACTGGGTGGAGGCTCAAGGGTGACTTTCTTTACTACATTTACTCACTTAGGGCAATGCTGAAAACAACTTATCAAAAATGCATTTCCTGCAAATGAATAACCTGCATTGCAATGTTTCAGGTTTCCTTTTACTCATCTCCTGCTTCTTGATCTGATATGTTGCCTATTTGACCACGGAAACCCTCTCTGGAAAGGAGACAGGCCCCTTTTCTCTAATCCCCTTAGCAGTGAGGTTAGCTTTGATCTCACCTTCTCAACATTGGCATGCTCAGTGAGACTATCCTCAGAAAGGACTTTTAAAAGGCTCCTTTCCTCTAGCTAAGTGCAATAAAGTCTTGCTTACCTCTGGCTTGTGACAGATTTATAACTTGCTAATTTGTTTCCAGGCAGCCAGGCATGCCAGCACAAATATATATATATATGAAAGCACTAGGAGAGGTCATCCAAAGGTACAAGGTGAGACATCATCAATACGCTGATGACTTTTTATTTTGCCATCTCAAATTGAGTTGGAGATGCTGTGGCAGTGCTGAATCTCTGCTCGGAAGCTGTGGGTATCTAGATGAGGGAAAACAAGCTTAGATTAAATCCCTCTCAGAGGAGCTTACTATTCATCAGTGACATTGCTGTTCATCAACAAGAGAGCACCTTGTCAATGTCAGTCCTGCAAAGAGTCACACTTCCTCTAAAGGAGGTGATTTGTGATTCAGATGTCCTTCTGGACTATTTGCTCCTGTTTCAATAGAAGGTGGAAGCTTTGGCTGATTCACAAGATGCAACACTACTGGGACCAGGTTTTCCTTAAAATGTTAAGCTGTACCTTGAGCCTCACTTGGCTAAATTACTGCATCATGCTTTGTGTAGGGCTACCATTGCAGAAGATCTAGAAGCTGCAGTGGTACAAAATGAAGTGGCAAGACTGCTGTTAGGACAATCTTGCCAGTGCAGACCTCATTTAGAGCTACTTCGATGGTTACCAACAGGCTTCAAAGGGCTATTTAAAGTCCTGCGCTGTGAAGCACCAGGTTAGCAAGAGCAATGGCATTTAGATTTATATACCGCTTCACATTGCTTTACAGCCCTCTCTAAGCAATGTACAGAGTCAGCATATTGCCCCCAACAATCTGAGTCCTCATTTTACCGACCTCGGAATGATGGAAGGCTGAGTCAACCTTGAGCTGGTGAGACTCGAACTGCCAAACCGCAGGCAGCCAGCAGGCAGCAGAAGTAGCCTGAAGTACTGCATTCTAACCACTGTGCCACCCTGGAAATGTCTTGCCAGAACAGAATCTGGTTCAATCATTTACAACAGGGCTTCTGAGAGTTCCCTCATCTTACCAGGTAAATAGGGTGACATGTTTTCCTGGTAATTACTATTGCTAATAGTCCCAGCTTTGCAGAACTGCCTTCTCTCAGAAGTACTATGTGCATTCCAAAGGTAAGGGGGGAAAAGTCCTGCTCCATCGCGCCTATGATCCAAGTTGGTTGGGGATACCATTATAGGTATTTTATGAATGTATTGTTTTTTGATTAGTTAGGCTGTTTTACTGGAATTTGTTGTTTGCTGTTCGTCACCCTAAGGCATTTGGTGTTAGGGTGCGTTAGAAATTATGTTAATAAACAAACAAATAATTGTGTGGCTCCTGCAGCAGTACGTGATAACTGTAACAGTTTATGCCAAACAAAAAAAATATATCTTCATTTGCATCCAAAAGAAGCATGATTCAGAAAAAATATATAGCAAAAATACTCCCCCCCTCCCTTTTTTTTTTTTTAAAGGTGGTTGCTTTAACATTTCAGTAGGTTTGTTTTAGGGCTTCTAGTCCTGCTTATTACAACATGGATGAAAAGCTCCACCTTACTATTCTTTCCTGAAGCTTGTTTATACTAAACCACATTTTCAGTTATGAATAATTGCTGATCTGATGAAAGACAAAAGAGAAAGAAATCAATATACTCAACCCTGTTCTCAAATGCACTTAAGATAGTTAAGTCATTAAAATGAAATAATTACAAATGCAGCCATCAAAGATCTGAAGCTAAGCCTGCTAAAGACTCCATCTAGCTTTCATTTTCCAAGAAAGCAAGATAAGAAACTATTTTTAGTGTGATAAGTTGCTAAGCTTGACAGCAGAGTTAACAACAACAGCAGAAAGAGAATAGGAGAAAAAAGCCAGAGCCCTGATTAGTATTAAATACTGCTACATTATATTTTAAAACTAATAAGAGAAAAACAGAGTGAAGGCACACCCATTTCTTTTATTTCCTATAGGTTTCCTCCAGACCAGAGTTCCACAACTTGATGTTCCAACAGTTATGTTGGTCAACTTGGCCTTTGATTGAGAATGTGAAGAGTTACTTATATTTACATTACCACTTTTCTAACAGATTACAAAAAAAATGTAGTATAAAAGAACCAGTTTGGTTTAGTGGTTAAGTCACCAGGCTAGAAAGTGGGAGACTGTGAGTTCAAGTCCCACTTTAGGCATGGAAAACCGACTGTGTGACTTTGGGCTAGTCACTCTCAGTCCAACCCACCTCACAGAGTTGTTATTGGAGGGAAACTAGGAGAAATAAGCTATGTGTTGGATATATTTAATATCCAACACATATTAATATATTAGAAGATATTAATATATCTTTAATATCTTCAATATCCTCAATTACCAGAATTATACTGATTTTGGTGTCTCCCAATGATAAAATCTAACTGTTAAAAGCTCTCCTGAACAGCTTCACATTCTTAACTATAAAGAGGCCGGATACTACATGGATTCCCCAGAGGACACTATTTCAGGGTCTAAGGTCTGTAATTGAAAGCATTAAGCATCTTTCCCCACAAATTTCCTATGGGGGCAGCCTGAGCAAACCTGAGCAAATGTAGGATAGACAAACTGGAGAAATAGGTTTAACTGAAGTTGACAGTCCTGCAGGTGCTTGGGATCCCAGCCATATAGGACCTTATAGGTTTGAACCAGCAGGAGCTTTTCATAGTCATGTAGAAGTAACTGCATGGTTCTAATGTGTGTATATTTTACTGGAACTCTACATTATTGTTGCAGGGTATAATCACAGAAGTTTGAAAACCTGGCAAAGTTTCTCTCTCTGCCCCCTCTCTTATAATAAAGAGAATCAAGTTAGGGCAATCTTGAGTTTCTTTCTCATCTCCTACTCTTTTTGGGATAAGCTGATGATTCTGTATGTAATTGCCCTTGTAATCCTTCTTTGTTATGTCTGTACTTGGCTATGGTACCAATTCTTACCTGTCAGCTGATAGGCAGCTGCATTTTTCATCAACTGCAACTTCTGAATAGTCTTCAAAGCGCCATAGACATGAACTGCTGTAGTATATATAGGAGGTGACAAGAGCATGAGTGAATGTCACTAAGGCTTTCTTCTCCAAGACGGACTGCAACTGATATATCTTCCATAACTGAGCAAAGCAACACCGTAGGGAAGATATTTTTGTAAGGTAGCAGGCATCACTCCCACTCCAGGGCTGAGTGTTTTCTCCATTGCTTTTCTCTCTATAGCAATGACTGAACCTCAAAAGAACTCTCCGTCAAAGTTGTGCACTTTGCAGATGATACAATGGTCATTAGCCTCATTTGAGATAGTGATGAGTCTGCATATAGATGGGAGGTTGAACAATTGGCCCGATGGTGCAACTGTAATAATCTGGAGCTGAATATGCTTAAAACTGTAGAGATGAAAGTGGATTTTAGGAGCAGCCCTTCTATTTTACCACCTCTTGCCATATTCAACAGCACAGTATCAGCAGCAGAGTCCTTCAAATATTTAGGTTCTATGATCTCCCAGGACTTAAAATAGACAGTTATGGTAACATTAAAACCATCATTTAAAAGGCACAACAAAGAATGCTCTTCGTGCATCAACTCAGGAAGCTCAGACTGCCCCAGGAGTTGTTGATACAGTTTTACAGAGGAATTATTGAGTTTGTAATTTGTACTTCTATAACTGTCTGGTTTGGCACAGCAACAGTACAGACTCCAACGGTTAGATAAGACTGCAGAAAAAACTATTGACACCTGCTTTCCATAGAAGACCTGTATATTGCACAGTCAGAAGGACAACTGAGAAGATATCTGCAGACATCTCACATCCTGGACATGAACTGTTTCAACTCCGCCCCTCAGGACAGCCCTATAGCACCCTGAAGGCCAAAACAACTAGACCCAGGGAAAGTTTTCTTTTCTTTCAGGCTATCAGTTTGCTGAACATCTAATTCTCACAATGCTGTGTAATGTCTGTGTGTATTTTCTGAAACAGTATGGCTTGTAGTATTATTTATCCTTCCTATTATCTTTTTTACTCCGCCCTCTTATTGGGATGATGATGATGACGATGATGATGATTTACATGTAAACTGAGATACTTCTGCAGCAGAGATAAACTCCTTGTGTGTCTAATCACATTTGGCTAAATAAAATATTCAATTCTATTCATTCATAATTAACCGGATCCATCTGGCCATGTATCCACCAGGTCTGGGAGACTCCAAAATCAGCCTGGAATAAGGTCCGGAAGGTCTGCCATGCAGCAAGGTAAACAGTACACAGACAGAAGTCATAATTGTCTCTATAGCCCAACAGTATTTACAATCCACCACCTCTACGAGAGAGCTCTTAGTCATCTTCAAACTATCCCTAAGGATTATTATCACTTGTCCCCCACTGAGCCTAGTGGAAGGAGGGGAAATTTCCCAAGAGGACAATATTTGTGCTGTGTCTCAACCAGATTTCAGTTCATGTGTCCGTGCATTACATACTTGAATAGAGGTTTAAGGTTTACTGGAGTTTACCAGTAGAAGCCTAAGAGCAAGGTCACCAGAAGTCATGATATATATCACTTTACTGATCATTCTTCCCCTGAATTAGGTTGCCCAGTGCTTCCTGTAGTACCTCCTCATACCTCTGACCATCATGATATTCCCAGTGTCCCTCAACAATATCCGAACCTCATCCTTAAAGCAACCTCCTTTCTCTTTCACAAAAGCTGAACCTGTGCTATTTCCCCTAGGTTCCATCTTCTCCCCCTTTAACATCCTCCACTTTCATGCTGTCCAAGTAGGCTAGTAATCTAGAAAGCCACTAGAATTGCTAGCATAATATATGTAGCTATTTTTGCAGAGGCTGGATGGGATGAGAGGAGAGAGCATTATATATGAAACTTGAGCTTCTGAACCAAAGGCAGGATATAAATCTAATATATAAATCTCAGATCAGACAGTGCTGGCCTTGCCATTTTCAAAACAACTGCAGGAAATCATTGTTCAGTGAATTCCCTGGGTATGCATTTGTAATGGTACATAGGAATGATTTGGGGAGACAGGAGGAAGAGACAAGCAACATGTAAAAGATATTGCAGTCCACAGAAGGGGAAGGCATGAGAAGCATTTCAGAATGGATCCTTACCTATTTTTCCAGATAGTAAAAGGAGAGGAGGGGAATAACATTTTCAGACTTGCAAGATTCTGTTGATATAACCTTACAATAGACACAGTATTCATTGTGGTGCTTCTTGTCTGAACTACCTTGAAAGGCTAACAACATCTAAAATGGCTGACTTCTTAAAGCTTCTCAGGAGTTTGCCTTAAATTGCAGGAGAGCGTTTCATTTATCCAGCTGAACTTACTATTGTTTTCACTGCGAGATAGTAGAGTTTTTTGGGGGAGGGAGTGGGATTTACCACGATTTAAGCCTCGGAGGACCTTCTACTATAATAGCTGTTATAATCTAAGGAAGGTTCACTAGGGTATATTATACATTCCCTTTCTCCAGCCAGTTTTCATTCTCCTCCCCAAATTATCCGCCTTCCACAAACACCTGAAATTCATCCTCTCCCCATTATAATGAAACATAGTCCTAAATTATATCGTGACAGCAAAATCCTGACCTGGCTTTCTTGAAATCAATTCTAAAGAAATAACCTTAAATTAATATTTTTGCATATATGTATATTTTTCCACATCCACTAGGCAGATAATTAGTATGTGTGTATTTATGTCTGTGGGTATAAAATACTCCAACAGTTATATGTTTCAGAAGATATGTAGTTCCATAGTTCACCTACAATATCATTTAAGAATCTGAACTAAATCTTTTAAAACATTTAAGGCAGATAAAGGTAAATCCCTGCAAATACATTCCTGAAGTAAGGAATATTATACATCATATACAGAATACTGTACATATAAACACATGCATATACTGTATATAATGACTGAAAACAGAAAATAAAATAAAACTTGTTAGATATTGATTTTAAGAAGTGTTGATGTAGTTTTAAGAAGCTTTTCAATTTTATCCCAGTGAAAATGGCAAAAGTGTATTCCAGTGAATACATGAAAATACAATTCTTCATTGGCCAAGTGTGATTGGACACACAAGGAATTTGTCTTTGGTGCATGTGCTCTCAGTGTACATAAAAGGACAAGATACATTCGTAAAGAATTATAAGGTACAACACATAATGATAGTCATAGGGTATAAATAAACAATCAGGAAACAATATCAATAAAAGTCATAAGGATGCAAGCAACCAGTTACAGTCATAAGTGGAATTGTTGATGAACTTATGAAAATCGGGTTTGAAGGAGCAGTTGCTTATGGATTTATGTATGTGTATGTATGTATGTACATTTGTATATTCTGCCTTTATTATGATTTTAACTTTTTAAAGATACTATTTAGCTAACATTCTTACATTTCATTTAGCGACTGTTCAAAAATGGAAATGAAAAATGAGTTAAGACCATTTTTTACACTGCAGTATCCTCATGATCAGGTGATCAAAATTCAGACACTTGGCAACTGACTCGTATTTATGACATTTGCAGTATCCCAAGGTCACGTGATCACCTTTTGCAACCTTATGACCAGTAAAATCAAAGGGGAATCTAGATTCATTTAACAACCATATTACTAACTTAACAATTGCAGTGATTCACTTAACAACTGTGGAAACAAATATCGTTTCATGGAGCAAAATTTGCTTAACGATTGTCTCACTAAGCAACATAAATTTTGGGCTCAATTGAGGTTGTAAGCTGAGGACTACCTGTAGTACACTCTTCCACACAAGTAATTTGAGACGTTTTCCTATTAATTTTTACCTCTATTATTTGCCATTGAAATTAGAATGCCTAGTGGTCTCACTTTGCTAGAGAATAAGAGAAGGTTCTATTATGGAGGGCAATAGTTTCATGAGAGATGATAGATAGTAAAAAAGTCAAGTCAGGTTGTATTGTGGCCATCTGCCCACACCAGAAAGATCCTGTATATGATCCTCAACCTTTCCTATGAAAAAAGTGTAATGGTAGTGAGCAATAGTTGGGTATAATTTTCTTTCATGTTACTATAGTGATAAGAATCGTGGTTCTTGATATATTTCCTATATTTATGGCATTGTTAAAGACACACACAAAAAATATTCACAGAGGAAAGGAGATAGCAACCTTGATTTATTTTCACGTATTTAGACGTATTTGCTTTTGCTGCTAAGCTATCATAATGACATTGATTAACCGTAGACCATAATAGTCTCACTTGTTACAGCAATCTTTTTATTCAAGGAACCTAGATACTAGGAATTAGAGTAGTAATACAATGCATACTTCACATTAAAAAGCTTCAGTCATGTAATGAAATTCACTTTACTGGAAAGTACATTCCAAACACATGCTTCAGGGCAAAGTCATGTATTGTATCACAGTTGTTCTTTTGAGCCATCAATTTCCATCAGTAGAAACTACAATGTTCTTGGAATCTCAGCAGCAATATCATAATGTAATATAAATATGAATATAATATTCATACAAGGGATTTTTCTGTTCATATTTTAAAAATGCAATTTGCACAGTAAATATTTGCTAATAAAATTGACTGCCCTTGCTTTTACAAGTATCACAAGCACTTTTCAGATCTTATAGCAAGTGTAATTGCAATGCTTTAATTTTACATTTTTTGAGTCTTCTTTTTCTTTACCCTTCATTTTTTGAGCCTCATTTGCCTTTAATGTCATTTAATTCAACCATGACAATAGTCAATACTATCCATAAAAACTGATTTATGTCATGACATGCATTTGTTTACCAACAGATGCATTGAAAAATTATTGGGAATTACTTATAAACATAGCAGGATGTGAAACACATGTTCACATCGAATATTCACCACGAATATTAAGGATATACATGTTGGAAGTGATTCTGATATTAAAAATAATTCATAATTGAGCAGAATCATCATAGGACCTTCTATCAATGTAACCAATTTCTTTTGCTTATTGGGTCTGCAGTAAACAAGCATGCAAAACAATTTGTTTTATTAATCTTGGAGATGGATACAGTTATCCTTGATAAGATTTTACTACATACAGGATTATAAATACAATAATGCAATGCCCAAAATTTACATGGGCCAGATCCTAAGAATTTTGAAAAAAAATATAGAGAGAGAATAGGCACTTCTATCAGAATTATGATTTTAGACTATTGATCAACATAAAAAAGCAAAGAAGCACCTTCCTGAAGAAATAAAATGGACCCCCTAACCCAATCCTTATGAAATAGCTTGATCCCCAAAGCATTAGAGACATTAAATACTGAACTAATCATTGTTTCTTTCTGAAATGTTTCATTTTTTTCTCCTTTACTCTTTTTCTATCCCTATAACATTTTCTACAATTACTTTAGTTCTGTCTAACTAGTTAATTCAGCCATATATAGTGGATAGTATTTATGGATAATATTTCTGCGTAAGCATAGAACAATTCTTTCTTTTCTTTTCTTTTCTTTCTTTTTCAGAAAAAAACTCTGGGCAGCTAACAATCCAAAACATATATTACAATTAAAAACTAAAAAAGCATTTTAAACAATTAAAAAGTAAAAGAACATTAAAACATCTAATTTGAGTTTATACAAAAGCAATATATCTGGCCCATTAATATAGCCAGGAGGCAGGACCCTTGGCACATGTAGTTATTAAAAAAATATTTTAATAACATTAAATTTCTGATCAAATGAACTGCAACTCATAAAAGCTTAATAAAAATTGTTAATCAGAAAAGGTGTTACCAAACTCCTCCTGATTTTTTATTCAATTCAGTAAATTAAACAGAATATGTGGCATCATAAATCATTCTTTTCTTTAGGCTTTATAATATCCTCAAATTTCTCTGGACATCATTGCATTTAGCCTGGATTGGTTCTTCTAAAATGTGTTATAAACGCTGCAGCGTTTTGTAAAATCTCTTTTGAGTGTCATTTAGGCCTTCCATGTTCCCACTTTCTGAATTTCTATTGGTATTCATAGCTTTCTGGAGCTCTGGTGTAGTTATAATCTTACCCTGGACTTTTTTAGTCATGCATGTTTACATGGGTTTTCTTCTGTCTACGACATACAAATGAAACAAACAAAATGTTAAAAGGTTATGCTATTTATGTAGTTATGAGCACCCCTAATGTTTGGAAATTAAAAGTTGAAAAATGTGATACTCCTTAATACAGTATACCTTCCACTGTTTCTAATGCTTGGACACTGTTAGTAGATACTATACCTAACCCTAATATATTTCCAAAACAATTTGATTCCGCATAGTTAGCAAGTGAAAATGATCAGTGGTTGTTATAATATTTTGAGGATGAAGGTGTATAAAAATAAAATGATTTTTCCATCACCACCAAATGTATTTTCTCCAAGTCTGATCCTGTTAGCAACTATACTTTTTATCTTCTGGCTATGTGGACTCAGCTTCTAATTTTTCAATAATTCTTGTTGTTGTTCTCTGAATTTTTCTTATGGTGTGATGCCTAGAAATGCACAGTATTTGAAATGGGATCTGATGAAAATAGAATAGAGGGGAACTTTTATTTTCTGTGATTTGGAAACTATACTTCCTTCCCTCATTTAATTTACTTTTTTTGCAGATGAATCACATCCCTGGCTCCTATTCAGTTTGCAATCAATCACTATTCCAATATAATTTTCACAAATACTGTTACCAAGCTAGTTATGCCTCATCCAATTTGGTGATATTGCAAATCAGAAAAGCATTACTTCCACCCTTCATCAGGGTTACTAGTAAAAATGTTGAAAGAACCCAGTATTTGTGTATAATTTTGAGTCAGCTATATATTTATTTAAATATTATGTCATCCAGATCAGCAGTTCCCAACTTTTCTTGCTTGGTGGCCCGGCCCAGTGCAGGAGGATCTGTGTGAGTGGCAGGCACACATGTGTGTGCACAGCTCAATTTGTGAAAGCGGCAGGCAGGCGCGCCCTCCACGTGCATGACTGGAGCTCCACTCGTGAGAGCAGATGGTGCTCATGCGCAAAGTTCCATTCATGCGAATGGAGCTTCATGTGCAAGCGCAAGTGGCCTTCACTCATGCGAGTGGAGTTTCACATGTGCACACTTGCCCATCTTTCCCATGGCCCAGTTTCAAACAGACCATATTTGCTAATCAGAATATTTTGGGGGCATCTTATCGAACGCTTTATCAAAATCAGAATACATGATGGATACAGCTATATTTTACTTATTTATTTATTCTTTTTACAAATAACTCAAGGTAACAAACATATCCATCACAGCTTCCTCCTCCTATTTGCCTACAACAATAACCTTGTGAGATGAGTTGGGCTGAGAGAATGGTCCAAGGTTACCCAGCTGGCTTTCATGGCTAAGGTGAGAGTAGAACTCACTTCTCTTCTAGTCTGATTTCTAGTCTTGTGCTATAACCACTAGACCGAACTGGCTCAACTTTCTCATAATGTGATAAAGAAACCTATTCCGAAATGAGATGAAGTTCATTAAACAAATGAAAATCCATTGTGCATACAGATTTATTGTCAGCGCTCCAAATATCATCCCTAAACAGATCAGATTCCAAGGCAAAGCATTCCCCAAAGTTCCAATTTATTAGGAGAGACATGTTGGCACAAACTGTTGAAACCCAAATCTGAAGATTTACAGGTTTCCACCCCTTAGTTGAAAGTTCAAAATCCTGCCCTCACAGCCACAAATCTGTCACATGGTCCAATCGCTCTCTGACATGCTGGCAGATGCCCCCACCTCGTTCCGGTTTGGTGTGAAGACAAATGATGACCTTGGCTTACTAGAAAGAATGTAAACATGACCACATGTCTCCAACTCCACACGATACCCTCTCCCCTTTACCCACAACATAAAATGCATAGTAGAATAGCTGAAAGTGTGGCAGGCCAAAATGCAGGCCTGACAGTAAGTAGGTAGACAGACAAATTTCATAGTATCTAAGCATCCCTTCTGCCATTAGCAACCTTATTGTGGAAAAATAAAGCCTTACACACTTTCTTAAAAATCAAGAAAGTTAGGGACAACTCATGGCCTATTGGGTGATTTTTTTCCAGAGAAACATCTTCACCAGATTCCTCGATCTCTTCAACAATGGCAAAGATTCTAATGTATACATACATTAGAATCTTTGCCATTGTTGAAGACATTGGAAAAGTTCTTAAAATTTTGGGGAGATATTCAGAGAAATATCTGCCTTGAAAATAGCCCATGTTGAGTTAAATAACACAGACGAACATCAGAAGCTGACCACAGGAAATGTTTTATGAGATTTGGTATTGTGTTATAAAATGTTTTATAAAATTTGTCAAATTTGAATTCCATGCAAGTCATGAATCCTGGATTTTGGATGCATTCTGTAAGTTAGCCGTTTGAGATAGCTAGGTTCAAAAATTGATGTTCTATCATTGTACCCAGTGAAAGATTACACTTAAACAGGAGAGTTTTAGTAATATGTAAAACAGCTAGCAGTTTATGACTTAATCTAATACTGTATTTGGTCCACCTTCTGAATTGTTTTCAAAGCCACACCCATGTAGACTATGCTACAATAGACTATCTGTGAGTTGGAAAGGGCATGAATTATTCCTGGTCTTCAAAGACCTGTAATAGGCAGCAGTGAAAGCGGAACAAAGACGTGATTGGCCATAGCCTCTACCTTCATTTGTCAATAAATAAACGGTATATATTAGGCTATTTAAATGGAATAGTCACATAGGTATATATTGTGACTGTGATAAACGAAGGCAACTCTCTATAGATATGGAATAAAATATTATGTTGCTACCATGAGCAAAACCTAACTTTACCCAACAATTTAAGAAGCATTATGGACTTCTGAGATGCAATTATTTCATTTCACAGGTTTTTGCTATCATTCTACCTATTGTCACCTTCAATTTACCAAGTGATTTCTCTTGACTGTCCCCTCCCCAATGTTTTTATATTAATCAGTATTTCATTTATCAATATTCGAAGGTAAAGGATATTTATTTTATTCATATACAACTATTTAATTCCTGATCAAGCATATAACCAGCAAGTAGAAAATGAAGGAGAATCACTGCCAAACTTGTTGGCAAGGACTCAGCAAAATTTTCTGAATGTTTGGTATGGCATGGGTTGGCTAGGCTTTAGGCTTGTAGTTAGTTTAAGGCTATCCAACACACAACAGTGTGGCTAGATGCAAATCTTTACAAACTCTAGAAATAAGCAGCTTATGCAGTACTGTGTTTCCCCAAAAATAAGACAGGGTCTTATTTTCTTTTGACACCCCCCCCCAAATATGGCCTTGGCCTTATTATTTGGGGGTGTCTTATTATTTTGGGGGTACAGGAGGCCCCTAAACCTCAGCAGGGGAACTGGTTGCAGAGTGCCAACCAGCTGCTTCGCCGGTGCCGCCTCCAGCAATTGCGGCAGCTTTTTTGTTGCTTCATGTGCAAACAGCACGAAGTGAGGAGGTGAGGCAGAGGGGGGTCGGGAAGGGGGAG
>JANHFT010003960.1:103851-115005 GCA_032467955.1 Pseudoxenodon macrops
AAGACAAATTCCTTGTGTGTCCAATCACACTTGGCCAATAAAGAATTCTATTCTATTCTATTTAAAATGTGTGGACTCCAACTCAAGTCCACTGGCTGGGAAATTCTGGGAGTTTATGTCTACACATCTCAGAGTTGCCAAGGTTGGGAAACATTGCTATAATGTCAAGCAGTGGCATTTCCACAAGAAGATTTAGCATAAGTTACAGTAGAAAGCAGCTTTGGATTTCTGTATTCCCAGGACATTAGCATTGTTGGAACACTGAGATTATTGATCTCCAATTTAAATGCATTATAGCTGAAAAGCCAGCATTTTTATGAGTCTCCATTTCCTCTTTGGATAGAACTTCAGTCTTATTTTTCATCATAACTCCTGAACTGATTGGTTTAATGGTTTTGTGGGAGTCCTCAGTAAATCCCGAGGGATATTGACAAGTGTTGTTAGTTTTCCCCCTTTCTCCAACATTGGTAGAATCCACCTGCAATGCCTGCTAGCTATTTTCACCCCACTTCTGGGCAGAGTAAGGTTATGGGAACTTGGAGGCAGGACAATCTGCAACAGCTCAAACCCGCAGACTGGATTTTTGAACATTTATTTAAAAGGACCCAATAATTACAGTAATAATTTCACACAGGTTACAGAACAACTGACTTTTTGATGGCAAGGATTTGTACCTCTTATGTGCCTGCCTATTACACAACCTATTGTCCGTTTAATTGCCCCTATTATGTTCATAATCCGTTGAACTAGTGGATTCTGTTCCAAAACATTAGTTGAACCTGAGGTTCTGAAACACGCTTCACGTCTTCCCTAATTGCTTTTTGCACACTTATTTTAGCAGGATTAAGCAGCTGGATTGAAATTTAAAAGCTGATCATTTGTCTCTAATTGTTTCAGCCCCAAGGACTGGCTTTTCAAGCTGCATCTGTTTTGGCATACACCTTGTCTTAGCTGCTTACTTGGAGCTAAATTAAATGACAGGCTTTGGAAGAGAACACGTTGGACTTGCCTTTATTTATGCTCTTGTAAAACAAGAGTTGTCATTGTGTGGGGCAATGTAAATTGTGTGTGTGTGTGTGTGTGTGTGAGAGAGAGAGAGAGAGAGAGAGAGAGAGAGAGAGAGAGAGTTTTTACCTGCCGCTGGCTAGCATGTGTTTGGCTGCTGTGCAGGGCGCTCCTAGGTAAATGAGGATAATTGCAACTTGTTTTTCCTCCTTTCTTTTTGCAAGCAAAACTGTTACCTCAAATGGTTGTTTGTCAGCATGAACCTGCCATTCTGACAATTGTTGACTGAACCACAATGGCTGATGGGTAGATTCTCTGCAATTGAAAGAAAAGCAAGAGAGAAAGCTGGATTAAAGAGAATTGCATTCCCTTTGTTTACTTACTAGAGGTCCTCCAAGCAAATCTTGGAGCTCATCCTTAAATGTGTATTCAATTAGGAGGATAAGAGACTGTACACCCGTATGACATTTAGGCTCCCCTCTCTCTTGGGAATGGTGCAATCCCCCACTCTCTATTCAGTGGTCTCTGAGCCCCACCTTTTGTAGTGGGCTACCTTTAAGCTCCTCTTCCTGTTTCTCCTCCCCTTTCCTTCTGCAAAGGGAAAATCAATGGCTGTCTTGTAGGACCGAGAGAGTGAGAGAGTGCAGCATTTATAATCAAGCTTTAATCCTACTTCAATGTCTTTACTTTCTATTTTCTTTGTTCGAATTAAACATTTTAGAAAACAATAGAGAAAGAAGAAAAGAGATAAAGAGAATAAGAACGTAAGGCACAAATAAGTATAGTGTCTAGGAGGCTATAATTTTCTAATATACCATTAATTAATTATGAACAATTGAATATATCATCTTTTGGATGCAGAGTGTTTCAAGTTAGGGTTTGATATCTGGCAACAGCCTAGGAAAGTCTCTGCAGTTGTCTTGGCAAGATTTTCAGAAGCGGTTTGCCGTGGCCGCCTTCCTATGAATGAGAGAGAGGGATTTGCCCAAGGTCACCCAGCTGACTTTGTGCCTAAGAATTACAATTCAGTGTCCCAGTTTCTAGCTTGGTTTCTTAATCATTACACCCGACTAAGCATCCAGGCTCTAAGCAAGGAGGAAAACCAAGAACCAAAATTCGTCACAATATTATTTACCCAATAATAGATTGAGTCAAAACTAAAAAAAAATTCTGATTTAAATTTCCCATGAAATTGAAATGTAGACACAAACTCGTCACTTTTTTTTTGATAGCTATGACTCCTACTTGACGAAAAGCAGTTCACTTTTACAGTACCATCCATTAAAAATAAAACAAAATTAAAAATCTACCCCATTAACATACATGTATATAATTTTCTGCACTGTTCAGATGGCAGTGTGAATTTGCTATAGACATAATACGGAGGAAAGGAAAGGTGTGACATTATGACTATAAGCACTTTTGTAAAGGTATGAAACTAGGCAACCAAGGCATATTCACCATGGAGACCAAGAAAAAAAAATTGCACCCAGTGATTAAAGCTAATTTGTTGTTCCTTGTACAAGCTCTCATCACATGCAATATTCCTGCTTCAGGAATATTGAGCCATAGATACGGAAAAACCTGCAGCTGTGATATTCATGTTGCCAAATGTCCAAGAATTCTATAAGTCACCACCTAAAATCAGAATGAAAAAAATCAAATAGTTGAAATACCAATTCATTTTGCTTATATTAAAAAGAGAAATAAAAATCCAAAACCCAAGAGAATAGTAGGAGAATTCACCCCGTGTTGTTATATTAAGGAACACCAGGAGAGAGTCAGCAAAACAAGATTGCAAAAGCTGCTAATCCAAAGTGTAATCCCAAACCTTTTACAATTAAACTGGGTTCAGCCCATTACCAAAGAATCTTGGCCTTTATTGGACTCAGGCGCTCTTAATAGGTTGGACAATAGCTCTGTTATCCTAATCCTGCCCAGCTATTGGTGGATAGATATGATGGCACAGTCGCTTGACACAACTAGAGGGAAAATTGGTATTTTTTAAAAAGACCCTTTAATCTCTTTATTTGGGGTGCAGTCAGGGAGACTGAATGAAGCTGAAAGTTTATTGGCCGGCTGCCCTTCCTGACACCTATGCAGAGTTTGCAATTGATATTTTCTCTTTGCACCCTGATAGAGAAATATCTGCCCCTGCCTACGATTGAACTCTCAACCAGGAGGTAAGAGTATTCACCTCTAGGCCACTCTGGTGCTCCAAAGGGAAAACTAATATAATGGTTATAAAACAAGGGGGGAGGCTTTGCTCCATTTTGGTTGAGTTACTTGGTTTAGCTCAAAACCAGATACAGCCTGACAATGAAAGCTCGTGAAGTGATTCCAACCTGTTTAATTTAGCAGAACCATCACAAAGTTCAAAATGCAGTCTGAGCAGAACTACAGAAGCTTTTTGGGTGCCTAACCTTTCCTGCATGCTCTTTGTTTTCAATACAGTTAGTGCTTGTTTGGTGATGTGGTAGTGATGTCAGATTTAAAGGAGACCTCATTATACTGCAGCTAACTGGTCTGTGCTGTATCCCAACTTATCTTCTTTCGACCAGCACATCATCCTGATGGTGTGCATCCTTTTGGACATATTTACATGGATATAACACTTTCAGAAGTGGTGCTACCCCTCCAGCTTCTTGCTGTGCCGGTTAATCATCAAGTTAGACTGTACAAAACACAGAGCTCAACATCACCATCAGATGCGGTATCTGTAGGAATGTAACAAAGGAGCTGTCTGTTACAAAATGGAGACTAACAGGAATGCTGCAAGTGAGCAGACCTTGGGGGGGGGGGGCGATGTGTGGAGGGAAGAGGCAAGGTGATAAATAAAAAGCATCTGCAGCCCTTTTGCTGAAGCTCGGATGGTGCACAAGGGCCAGGCAGAATTCTGAGATAAGAGTGAAAAGAAGAGTTCTGAATTCCCAGACAGCCACCTATGTTTACCTCTAATGCCACCCAATTCAGACAAGGGATGAGACAGAGCAGACTGGGTTTGCTCTTGAAAGAGTTTAATATATGTGTATACAGTGTCATAATTCCCACATTTCCTTTAAATTGGCTTGGTAGCAGGTTCTCCAGGAGAGAGACGGTATATTCAGATTTAATAATACACATTCTATTTGCCTGTTGAAGAAGTGTGTTCAACTCGGTAATTTCCAAATATTTGCCAAACTTCCCTAGTGCTAGAGAATAACTGGGAGGGGCAAGTAAAAAAGAAGTTTCCAAAGATAAGAATGGGGAGTTAAGATCTAAGATTTTAAATTGTTAGTTAATGGTAATTGAAATTTGGTTCTTTCTGCAGATGCCTGATATATTGGTGGCTTAGAGAATCCCTTCTATTCAATCTAGTAAATGGGGTCTTTAATAGCCCCATAATCCTGTCCTAATAGATACTTTATTAATACTTACTCCTGCTTATTAATTATTATTAATAATAATAATAATATTAATACTTCCTAACTCTGGCCCAAAGAAAATGCCTGCTGGGAATTTCACAGCATCTCTAGAATAATTCCTGATGCAAAGAGACCATTAAAGCTTTGAGATAGCATTGTCTATTTGCATTTCTGAATGAGGGGAGTCATATCACCAACTAATGACTCCCATAAGAATTCAAGAACTTGACTTCTCTCAGGGAGTAAACAATAATTTGACCTTCACAGGGGAAAAAATACTTTATAGCTGTAAAGCTAAGTGTGAAAATGAACGATAGCATTAAAACAAGAAAAGGTGTGCTTTCAATTAATTATTAGATGTTCAATAATCCCAGTTTCCTTCAGCTCTTTTTGTAGAACTTTGCTGCTTAGCAATTGGTGCAGTAGCCGTCCCGAGGGTCTTGCATCATTTTCTGAGCCCCACAAGGACTTCTTTGGCCTGTCAATCAATTAGATTTGAATGCATTTGGTTGAAACCTGTGCTAGGTGGTTTAGGGAGTTTTCCATCCAATTTGTGTGAGGATTCTGCAGTGCACTCCCTTGAAGCAAAGGCATTGATGTGGGGATAGTGCAACGAAACTCTAGTTTAGCTGAGGAAAAACAGAAGGAGAGCAACGCACAGTGCAACCTCAGTGGAAATAATTTATTTCCTCTAGACTTCTGGATCAGCAATTGCCCCCCTATAAATATTAATGTCTATTTTGGGCTTTGGATGTTTATTCATCGCTCACATGGAGAAGTAATTGGATTCTATTTGGAGCTGAAAAAGTCAAGCTGGATTTTCCTAGTGTGAATCAGAAAGTTTGTTCCTTATAATGAGAATTGGGGGGGAGGGGGGAGAGGAACTAAGGTGAAATATTTCTTCTTCTCTCTTTTTTTATTCTTAAGGGGAAGAAGAGGCTGGTTCCCATTAGAACCATAGATCTGTGAGCGAACAGCTTCCCTACCAACTGCAGGAAAGGATCCCTTGTACAAACCCTGCCGGTATGTCAGAGAAAAAAACTAGATAAAACCAATTATTCTATCCTACCAGTTTTCTCTGTGAAGGCATTTCGATAAATATTCCCTCTTATGAATATTTCCATTTACATTCCATATGCATGTTTATAACTTCATGAAGAATTCAGCATCTTCTCAAAAAACGTCTTGCACTTTCACCCCCCTCCAAAAACCCCAAAATGCATATCCGGGTTCTACACAAAATACAGAAAATTGTTCTGATGATCAGAATAAATAAAATAAAAACAAATTATCTTGACTTGGCATATGTTCTCTACTAAGAAGAAATAATGGATTTATTTGCAAAAATAAATGGTGCAAGTCTTATTCTATAACTCTGGGATTTGAAAATGTAATTGTTCATTGTGTTCATATGAGATAACTTGCTAACTAATGTGCATAATGTATAGGTAGTCCTCGACTTACAACTGTTCATTTAGTAACCATTCAAAGTTACAATATCACTGGGAAAAAGTGACTTGTGACATTTTTTTCACACTTACAACCATTGCAGCATCCCCAAATGCTCATGTGGTCAAAATCTGGATGCTTGGCAACTGACTCATATTTATGACGGTTGCAGTGTCCCGTGTTGATGTGATTACCTTTTGTGACTTTCTCACAAGCAAAGTCCATGGGGAAGCCAGATTCACTTAATAACCACTAATTTACTAATTTAACAGCTGCAGTGATTTGCTTAACAACTTTGGCAAGAAAAATCATAAAATGGGGCAAAACTCATTTAACTCATGTGGTTGTAAGTTGATAATCACCTTTACATAGTTTAGAATTTTAATTTCTGTTTATCTTTTTATGATCTATAAGCCACCCAGAATCACATCAGTGATAAGGTATCCCTCTTTATCTCTTTAAAAATGTGTTATTTGGGTCCTTTTCCATTTGTACACATTGAAGACCATACACAAGAGAGATGGGGATTCTCACTGGTTTACATGCCACTTCCCCCCAAAGCTGGTCAAATGTTGAGATTGGTCAAGCTCCAAAGAAAAGAGAAGTGGCCAATACCTCTTTACTAGGATTAGGGACGGGCATGTTTTTCCTATCTAAAGGAAGCCCTTATAAGGCATGTTTGTTGGAAAAGCCCTTCCTTAACCTGAGAGATCTGAGTAACTGCAATTCAGTCTTAAAACATTTCATTTCTGTAAAGCTAGGCAAAAAAATGGCAGCCTCACAGTTACAAATATTTTTAGGAGATGTGGGTGCCACCCAAGCCTATTTCAATTAGGGCTTTTACATAGGACTCAGTTTGCTTTAATTATACGGATGGGTAAGCTATATTGGGAATTGGACTGAAGAAGTACAGCCAATTCTGGATCCCTTGGTGGCTTTTGATACCACAGATCATAATATTCTTGTAGATCATCCAATGCAGCTGAAATTTCAAGGCAGCCATTCCTGCCTTTCCTTCTAAGCCATTTCTAAAGGGTGATGTTGGATGAATGCTGTTTAATATCTTGGATTATACTATCTCCCTAAAAGATTTAGAAATATCTATTGTTCTGTATCTTGCTCAATATCTACGTGAGGCTACTGGGGACAATCATTTGAAGATATGGAGGGGAAAGAGATTGTTACGCTGATGACATCCAAAACATAAATAATCTAGGTTATTCTTTTACAAGACAGAGGTATGGTTAGTAAGTAAGAACCCAGATTTGGGGTTTGGATTTTATTCTGGGTTGAATGTCACATTTCTCCTGAAAAAGCAGGTCCTTAGTCTGGGAGTACTATGTAATTCTTGGCACTCACTGGATTCCCTGGTGGCCAGTACAGAAAGGAGTGCATTTTTGCAATTATATCTAATATGCCAGCTGCGGCCACTCCTGAGTTGGTTGGATTTATTGACATTTTTGTTACATCTAATCTTGATTATTGCAATTTGCTCTACATGGGGCTAGAGAGCAAGTGTTTGGAAACACTGATTGATATAAGGTGTGGCAGATAGATTGATAATCAGACCCTGCTACCAGGATCATATGAAGTGAAAGTAAAAATTTATATAGGTCGCCAATTATTTTCTGGCCATAATTATGTGGTTGATATTGGAATTCTTAATGGCTTAGATCCTAAATCTCTGAGGATCTTCTTTTCTTATTACAAACCTTTGTTGGGATGTTAAAAGATTTGCAAGAATGACTCATCTCAATATTCTGTGCTTTTGGAGGTGGGGGGCTTTCTGTGTTATCCTAAGTGGGAGTAATGATTTCTTTATGAAGCTGACTGTGCTTGACTCCTTATCCCTATCTTGAGAAGGTGGCCAAGATACATCTCTTCTGCCATTTGTTTTTGTAATCTTTTATGTTAATTAGCTGTGACTACCTGCTTTAGTATTCAGTGAACTGGTGGAATATAAAACATAATAGCAATAGCACTTAGACTTACATACTGCTTCACAGTGCTTTACAGCTCTCTCTAAGCAGTTTACAGCGTCAGCATATTTCTCCCAACAATCTGGGGTCTTCATTTTACCAGCCTCAGAAGGATGGAAGGCTGAGTCAAGCTTGAGCCAGTAAAGATTGAACCCTTGGCAGTCAGCAGAATTAGCCTGCAATACTGCATTCTAACCACTGTGACTACATACATATATAATGCATAAATAACAGATCCAATCCGCTGTAATGGTTAAAATACCAAGATAGAAACTGAAATATTGGGAGTTCTAGTCCCATTTTAGACATAAAGCCAGCTGGCCCTAGGCATAAGGCATAAGGCAAGGGCAAACCACTTCTGAAAATCTTGCCAAAAAAACTATAGGAGTATTGCCAGGAGTAAAGACTGTCACACATATATAATATAAATACATAAATGTATTACACTCAGTCTAGGAGCAACTTTAAATAACTTTCTTAGGCTATACCCAAAGCTTGTAGGGACAACATGCAACCCTGGAGCCACAGGCTGTGCACCCATGTCCTATGTCTCAGTCTCATGCATGCTTTTCCTTAGCCATTCCACAGATCCACTGAAGGCTGGAAATTTCCCTGGAGTCCTCCAGGTAAGATGGAACCAGAGCTCCGGGATTTCTTTGCCATCTCCTTTGTCTAAATTAGCCAAACCTATGTTGGAAGAAATATCCATCTGGTTCAATTCCAGGCCAGGAGAAAGACACTGGAAACATGGAGGCTGATTGGAAAGAGATTTTAATGATGGAAGAGAAGCACATGGTTCTCAGGTGCATCTGAACACATGGAATTGAGAGTGAGGGGCTTTTATACCTTCTCTTGGGCTTTGAATTTCAGCTTCCTGTTCCTGTGCAAGGTCATGTATTCTATTGGCTGTTGTCAGACTCACATGGGGCCATTTGGGTCATGCTTGTCTGAGATAAGTTTGGTTGAAGTTTGCTGGGTGATGCAATGTCCTTAGGAGATTTTGCAATGCAGTGAGCTCTGCTGCTAGATAATCCTGTCTGGAGGGTCATGTCTTAATCCCATCACCCTGGATCTGAAGGTCTGTTGTAGGATGGCCCAGTCTTTGTTAATGGGCACCAAATATCTGCTGGGGGCAGGGAGCTGATGCTGAGTTTCTGTTTCCCTTAAGATTTCCATTTGTCTTTTAGGGGAAATATAATATTCTGCCTTTTTAAATATTTCTCAAAATATTCCATTCTTCTAGAAGAGGGGTGGATGCTAACTTTCTACACCTATTAGGCAGATTGTGCAGCTTTCATGTTGCATATATTCCCATGAATTGTAAGTTCCAGGGGGGAAAAAGATCCGCTTTGCTTTCCAAATTATATACACACTTTAGTAATTTCAGGGATTTTGTTTCCAGGATCCAATCTGGGTTGGTCACTGAGACCAGAGGTTTTGTCTACTGAGCTTTCAGACTCATGCTGGAGCCCTTCCTCAGGGAACGTCTCTTGAGCATTTTGTTTCCACTTCAGCGTATATGGCTGACATATTTTCTTACATTTGGAAGCATTGGGTACAAAAATCAGATACATGCTTTAAATTATAGTATGCAACTGTACATGTATGTTTCATTGTGTGGACCCACACATTGGATTAAATCAGAGTTTTCCAGTGGAAGTGACTCTATGTCTTCTGTTTTATAGTGTTCCTGCTATACAATAAATAAAGAGCTGTTTTACATTTTTCCCCTCTTAATATTAAGGCTCTACACTGTAGTGCGCCTGCTGCTACACTAATCTAATTTAAACATCAATCAACTCATCATTAAAAGACAGTGTAATGGTGGCTTTTGCATGCAGTAACCACGCTTCTTAAATAACCAGAAGGTTGTATGAGACAAGATTATTTCTCTTAAAAGCAAATTGGTAATCGATAAGGAAAGAAATGGATTGACTGCCCTCATGTGGTGGCTTGCAGGCTGACAACCAGAAAATTAGAGACAAAAGAAGCTTTGTCAAAACATGCATTTTTTGTTGAGAAACCATTGGAGACATTAGAAAGGAATGCAAATGCTGATTAACAATTCTGCATTTCCTGAAAACATTGTCTGGTATGTATTGGCACGGTCTCTCTTCTTATTTCCCTGTTTCTAAAATGGATTTGCAAGAACCCTTCCCCAAAGGTGCATAAGCGCACCACCGTGCCTACCGTCCCTGTTCTACTGTCCCCGTTGATATGTACTCTGTTGTGTTCTGCCTAATCCCCTATGCATATCCTGATCGCCCATTAAGGGTGATTCCCCACCACATCTGCATACAGTTTCATGCCCGTTGCTGATTGGCTAACTAGCAACGGAGTTGACCAGCCAATGTAATTGTCTGCCTACAAGCCAGGGGAATCCCATAAAAGAGGGCTCCCCGGGCCCAGTAGGCAGTCCGGATTTAACTTAAGCTGATGCCAATAAACCGAGAGCTGACTGTCACTCGACTCGTTTCTTTTCTCCTGCGCGATCTAACATACTCATTTTATGTGTTCATGACCATGTTATACTCATTTACCGGTATATCCATTTATTTGTACCAATCTCATGCGATCATATCCATGTCTATGCTAATACCGGTTACCTTGTACCTGTTGACAAAATTAATAAATGCAAAATACAAGGTGAGATATTGATGTGGTTGATGTGGAGACAGTTTCTATTTTTGTTCCAGGAACTCCAGGGAGATATCAAAAGGCAAGTCCTAGTCTGAAACAATTGCTACTTTTTCATCCTAACTAACAATGAGGTAGGGAGAAAATGCTGTATCTTTGGAACTCCTTGTTTCAGACTGATGGGAACACGTGACGTTTTGTTCATGCTCTCCAATACTGATCAAGTAGGGCACCTTTTTACCACACATAAAAAACCTCTAATAGATGGGAACAGAAAGCCTTGCAAAGAAGCATCTCCTTAGCTGCACTAGCTAACCTTCTGCTAAGTCTTCAAGAGAAGCTGTTCAGAGCACAGCTGGTGAAGAGGCTACAAATCTGTATTTTCGGGCCTTGAGAAAGGACAATAGGTTCTGTGCTAACAATCACTTCCTTATTATTAACAACCCTCTGCTTTGGTAAATGCTCTGGCCTTATTTTATGGTATTATTTTATGTTTAATGTTTCAGCAAAGGTTTGGTACATGTATTGAATTTGGCTGCATTTGCATTATTATATTAGCTGTTCCTCTGTAAATATGAAACATTCCTCAATGCTTCTAACAACCATATACCGTATTTTTCAGAGTATAAGACGCACCGAAGTATAAGACGCACCTAGTTTTTGGGGACAAAAACAAGAAA
>JANHFT010003961.1:25836-39804 GCA_032467955.1 Pseudoxenodon macrops
TATACATACATACATACATACATACATACATACATACATACATACATACATACATACATACATACATATATATATATTTCCTGTCAAAGATGCTGTAAAGCTGATTAAAGTTACTAGGTCTTTGAATTGATGCTCCATTATAACAGTATTTAAAGTGAACTGTTATTGCTAAGAAATTTTCTACCCGTCATATTTTATTGCTGAAATATTTAGGCTTATGGCATTTGATTCTGACTCACTCTATATCGATAGCATTAGATATGTCATCTCACTAGGAATAGATGACATTGAAAATTAAAATTCTCAAACTTTTAATGATTTTAATGAGAATTAAAATGAAACAAGGAAATAGCATGTTTGAAACTGCATAGTACATTCTATGCAAATACTTCAGCTAACCAATATATTAGATTAAACCCACCCAAATTCACTTCATTGTCAGGGAATAAAATAGGTGCAATTGCATTGCATTAATCAGTAGATCTAAGAAAAACGTCTTCATCTAAGAAAAATAATAATAATCCCATTTCAGCCATTAAAAAAAATCATATTTAAACTGTGTCATGGACTAATGGAAATTAGTGGCTTCTTATGTAACTGAAAAGGAAATTTTATAAGCTGTTTTGAATTGGCCGCTTATTATGAAAAAAATATCCCTTAAAAAAAAGCATCTGACCCTTTATCGCAATACAGATTTGCCTTGGCAGTGGGAAGACTGCTCTCTGTCCGTTCATTGGTGGATCCCTTCCACAGCCTAGCACAAGGTCCTTGAAGAGAGTGCAGAGTGATTCACAGCCACCTCTCTAACGCTGTGTCCCTGAGTGTGAAATTATCCATCTTTTCTGTCTTCCACTTATGGCATGGCCCAAGGCCCAGGTGGTGCAACCAGCTGCAAGATCTTTAGCTCTTGTTGGCTTTGCCCCAGCAGTCTTAGTCTTTTAGCGTTCTTTCACTTGCATTGAAGAAGGGGGAGTGGCAGGAAGGGACAGCAGGCACTCGACAGCAGCTGTCCCAGGTTGGCAATTTCCCCATGGAACGTTTCTCAGGAGGCATTTATATTGAAAAGTCTTTCCAACAAGCTTGCTGGACTCAGAGCAGGACAAATGACAGAGGATTCAAATAGCTTTGAAACCCTTTGGACAAACTGATGTCTAACCATCTACAGCAGCACTAAGCACTCACCTGGTAGAACTTATTTCTGAATTGACAGGTCTAGGATTATCGTGTGTCCCTTTGAGGTTTTCTTTTCCAGTGAATTATTGTGATGCAATTCCAGGATAAAAGACAATTGTGGTGCTTTCCTTATATCATTAGTGTTTGTGTTCTGTGCCTTCAGGGTCACCTATATAGTGTAAATGGGTGTGGAACCTATTCAGGCACTATTCAGGTGACCCTGAGGGCACAGATAAATTTCCAATTGGCCTCAATAACTCTCAGAAAGAGTACTAATAACCAGATGACTGCAAACAATATTCTGATCTGTATATAAGGTTTTCACGAGGACAATGACATCCTCTGAGATTCCCATTTTTGAAGTACAATCCACAAATTAACAAAATTGAAGATATTCTTATAGTCATATATTGTCTCCTCCTTTTTTGCCTTTGGGTCTTTTTTTTCAGTTATGCAATCTGCATCAGCTGTAATGTTTTGTATTCCTCAGTCTTTTCTAAATCCAACCTGAACATCTGGCATCTCCTGTTTTATACAGGATTCTAATCTGCATTGAATGATGCAGCATGTTAAATTAAAGTTTTTATATGATAGTTTGTGTACACTATTAAATGTCCTTTCTCTGGTACTATTCTGTAGACTAAACTCTTCCAATCTGTTGGCCATTCTATCCAGATTTGCTGATGTAGCGTGGCATAACTTTACAAATTCTTCTTCTGTTGCTTGCCATATTTCTGTAGCTATTCCATCCATCACTGTAGCCTTCTGACTTAGTTATGACCAGAATGCTGATATAACTTGGTCTTCTAGAGATGTTAATACATTGCTATTAACTTCTATTGCTAGATGTTAATAGATAGTATCTTTTAAGGTATCTCGGAAGCTAAACATCTACTATACAGAATTTCAGTATATTCTTTCTTCTTCTTTTCCGATCTTTTGGAATAAGTTATTATCTGCCCATTGATATCATTTAATTTGAGGCAGGAACCTTCTTCTGAGTTTGGAGTACCATTTTTGTTTTTTTCATGTCTATTTCTATCTTTGATGTCTACAGAGGTTGTAAAACTGCTTCTTGTCTTTTCTAGTAACCCTCTGAGATTCTTTATTAGATTCTTTTCTAAAATCTTTGTCTTCCTTGGCTTTGGTTTCTCTTCTATTTTTGGCAATTTCCACTGTTTGTTCTGATATCCAGTTGGCTATTTTTGATTTTTTTTTTAGTTTTTGGCAGTCTCCTTTCACATGTGTCTTTCAAAAGTTCTTTGATTTCATTCCATAATTTCTCTGGTTTTGAACCAATGAGTTTCAGGAACTCAAAGCAGTTCCTGATGTTCTCCTTGAAAATGGTGGTTATGTGGTCATGAGCTCTTTATTTCAGTTTCCTAAGCTATACAGTGCAATTATGTTTTCCTTCTTGATATTTCCAAATTTGACATTGTAGTTTTTCAACTACAAGCAATGTACGGTATCTTGTTTGCATGTTCTGACAATTACAATTTCACCATAAAATTAATCAAATTCCTCTTCCTCAGTGACTGGAGCATAAACGTTGGATTAAAAGACCTCCAAGGTCCCTTCCAACTCTGTTATTCTGTTAAACTGGATAATTATCATATTAAAAATTTGTCCGTAAATTCTAATTTATATTATTTGGTCACTGATTGCATTGTAGCCAAGTACTATTATTAAAACTTTGCTAACCATGAAAGCAACTCAGTTGTTTCTTTGTTCATCATGTTGTGACTAGTAAACTGTATGACATTCTGATTATTTCTGCCCAATTCCAATCCATTTCCATTCATTTATGCCTAAAATGTCAATGTGTAGTTGATTCATATCTTATTTTATTGTATTGACCTTTCCTGAGTTCATTCTTCTTTCATTCCATGTGCCTAACTGCAATTCTGTTTTTGCAGCTTTGGATTTTTCTTTTTCTACATAGCAATATCACAGCTAGATATCCTGAAGGCTTTAATCTAGCTATGTCATAAACACAATTAGTACTCAGAAAGATCCTCAGCTGTTCCTCAGTAGCAAGTTGAGTGCCATCCAACCTGAGGGGCCATCATCCAGCACCACATCATCAATCACTTTATATTGTCTATCCATGTGATTTTCTTGTTAAAATCCAGGAGTGGTTTACTACTGTCTTCTCCTATGCAGTATGAAATGATGCCTTTGCCATTGTAAGTAAGGTGATTATTTGCCTCCAGCACCTTCTGATATCTCTCCTGCCCATTATAGGTGCCTCCCTGCCTTAGCTGGGCAGCTGGGATGACCTGGATGTCTTCATTGATCCTGCTGGGGTAAATGTTTGCTTGGCGCATACCCTTGGTTTTTCTTTTCTCATCTCTTCCCTATGACATCCCCTGCCATAATAAGGCAGTACAGCTGGTCTTGAGGGGCACCTTTACTAGCTGTGTATAAAAATAAAATATAATATTTCTGGCAATAGTTGGATATAGCTGACTGCTTTGCATCTGTGTGTAGAGAGGGAAAGGCTCTTTACTGTTTGAAATCTACCTCTAGTTGTTAGCAAGAAGAAATGGACAAATGCTCCTAGCTGGCTAAATGAAGAGCTGCTTGGCTGGGAGAACCTCAATCTACAAGAGTTAAGGAGTCCAACCTTCAGCTTGCTTTCTGCTGCAGATATTAGTCTCCTTAGCTGCATTTTGCAAAAGAAGAGGGTGTTATGAAGAACTGATTGCACATGGCTGAGTAGAATCTGACATTTATACTTCGACGCTCACCTTGATTGATTGATTGATTGAAGACATTCAGGGCTACATAGAATTCACAGATTGGAACGTCTCTGTTCTTAATCTTAGAAGATGGCTCTTTTATTAGTTTTCCCCCCTTATCTTTATGTTCTATTCAGTAAACAAGGGATAAAGTGATCAATGAAATACCATTCTTCAACTTACAAGAGAAAATTTCAGCATAGAGAAACAGGATAAATTGGACAATTGAAGAACATTCACTTATTGACATTTGGAAGTCATTACTTGGGAGTAAACCCTTTTGTCACCAGCTCTGCTTTTGAGTTTCATAAAGTCAGGCTTCTTGATTTCAGGAAAGATGTTGAGCATGTGGACTTTTACAAGCTATTTGTCCTTGTTCTAGAGCAGGACTGGCCCAAAATACCACTTCCTGTGATAAAAAAAAAAGAATGCACAACAAAGCCACATGCCTGAAAGTTGAGTTTTATATCTTGGTGCTGGTATGAGGGAGAATTTCCCTTTACATCTGCCAGCAATAGGCTCAGCACAAATGGCAAAGCACATCCAAATCCAACCTCCAGTACTTTACTGCATCCCACATCTGCCATATGAGATGGTTTCTCACCTCTGAATAAAGATAGGGTTGGGTCTGCCCTCCATTGTTCAAAGTTTGACGAAGACCAGATTGTATAAATAAATTCTGGATGTAACATTATGCAACTTACGTACTGTAATTTTAAAAATATACCGGTACATTAATACAATGCAGTAATTCTTTCTGTATTCAGTAATCATTTTCTTAAAAAATAAAATAAAGGACACATTTGAAAAAGAGGCAAAACTAAATCATTTATAAGAATCAAAAAATATATATAACTACTTCACAAAGGAAAATTCAAGAGCAAAACCCAAAAAATGATTAATTTAATCAAATATACATAAAGGCTATCTTTCAGAAATAAAGAACTGTTTCTATTATAAAGAAGATACACTCATATCTATTTCAGATATAAAATCTGGAGGTTTGTTGGGTGGCAGTATGCTAGATTTAAAAAGTCATTATTTAATCTATGTGAGCACAATAAATACATAGCATTTCAGGTGCATACATTTACATTTGTAGGTCTTCCAATCCTGCCCAATCCTAGATGCAAGGATAGTATTTTAGGAAAGTGAGAAGGCTTGGCAAACAATGCCTTGACCAATTGGGACAGATTGTTGGAAGTTTGGGATCTGATATGGTCCAGATGTGGCGCTATCAAATCTGAGATGCAAAACTCCAGATAGCCATTCGATAGCAGCAAAAAAGAAGAAGAGGGAGCCAAACTATTTCCCCAAGCTCCTGAGGGCAGAACAAGAAGCAATGGGTGGAAACTAATCAAGGAGAGAAGCAACCTAGAACTAAGGAGAAATTTCCTGACAGTTAGAACAATTAATCAGTGGAACAACTTGCCTCCAGAAGTTGTGAATGCTCCAACATTGGAAGTTTTTATGAAGATGTTAGATAACCATTTATCTGAAGTGGTGTAGGATTTCCTACCTTGGCAGGGGGTTGGACTAGAAGACCTCCAAGGTCCCTTCCAACTCTGTTATTCTATACCAGTAGACCCCTCTTTTCCTTTTGAACATGGCTCTAGCAGTCCCTCAAAATGTCACACATCTGCTGAACACAGTGACAGCTCCACCATAATGTCAAGTTATAATAAGGGGATGGCTTGTTTCCCAAGATCCTTGGCCCCTGGGAAGATATTTACTTGTAGATAAGATAAGGAGAATCTACAAAAGGAAGGTAATGAGAATCCTTCTGTCCTCTTTTCCCCTTGAAAAGCAGTACAATGCTGGTTGTAGGCGAAGGGAGCTAAACTTCAGTACATCTAAAGGTTTCGTTTTAATGGCTAATAAGGACTAACTGCAAGGAGGCTTAGTTTCTCTAACACTGTTGAGTGGCATTTCAGCCACATGTTGCATATATTTAAATAGACAATACTTCATCCTGCTAATCCATTCATGTCTTTGCCCTCTCATCTAAACTATCAGAGTCAGAATCTTCCAGTGAACATTCAGGTCAGATGAGCCTGGATGTTGCTTTCAATTGAGGCGCTTAAGTGATTATTTGTGATAATCTTTTAAATGTCAACCTGTGTCCTTTACGGCAAGGATCACAAGAAGTTAAATGGATTAGTTATCAAGAAGATTTGAAAGGGATCAGACTGGGGAAAGTTGATGATAAACCATCACAAAGACATCAGATACTTGACAGCAAACTCGGCCCTGTCTCTGCCTCCTTTTTATGATTGGTGGGCTGCTGAGTTTGAGAAGTGGAGATGGCTACATGATTAAACTGATCTTTTTGCTTTATATACCCTGCAGAAACTGAATTGGATTGCTCCAATTCTGCAACTAACCAAACAAAGGCAATAAATAGCAATAGCACTTAGACTTATATACTGCTCCACAGTGCTATACAACACTCTCTAAGTGGTTTACAATGTCAGTGTATTGCGCCCAACAGTCCTGATTTTACCAACCTTGAAAGGATGGAAGGCTGAGTCAATCTTAAGCCCATCAGGATTGTACTCTAGATCAGTGTTGGTGAACCTTTTCTGCACCGAGTTCCTAAATGGGAGCGCGCACGAGTGGTCCGGAACACTAGAAACCGGAAGATCAGGTGACCGGCGTGCATGCGCAGGAGCACCAGAAACTGGAAGAGCAGCTCCCAGGCATGCATGAGCGTGCTGGGAAATTGAGTTTATAGTTTCTGGTATGTGCATGGATGCCAGTCACCTGGTCTTCCAGTTTCTGGAGCTCATGTATGCATGTGGCATGTGCACGCCGGAACCTGGAAGAGAAATGGGCGATGGCTGGCATGCCCAGATAGATGGCTCTGCCTGCCACTTCTGAGATCATTCCATAGGTTCGCCATCACGGCTCTAGACTGTGGGCAAAGTAAGCCTGAAAAACTGCATTCTAACCACTGTGCCACTTGGTTTTGTTTATTTTAATTTACTAAATTACCTCCCGGAGTAAAGTTTCAGAAGTTCAGGATTTAAGGAAGGATATTTCTTCCATATTACATGCCAATCAGATGGATCTCCTCACTTCTTTCTCAGCCAGCTTCCATTTTATTTATGCAGCAGGCATGAACAGGTAGATTTTTGCATGATTTCCCCCCTAGCTGTTACACAAGCCAATTCATTTCTTTTATATGTTTTTCTCCTATCACCACATCTACCAACCTGAAACTCACAACCAATATTTTCCCTTCAAGCAAATTTTTGTAAAGATGCTCTGAAATCAGACTCAATTCGTGATTGACTCATTCTAGACTTGAAATAGACTTCTGTTCCCACTCTTTTGGTGGGATCTAAACTAGGTTTTCGGATTCCCAAGTGGTCTCTACTCAAGTGCTAATTAGAGTTTACCCTGTTTTGTTTCAGAAACCAACCAATCTAGGCTAACTATTGCCAACAATGGATGCTCTTGCTTTAGGAGTTGTTCCTTTTAATCAGTCTAAGCCAAGAGTGGGTTCTACTTACCTTCCCTACCGGTTCGGGGTTGCGCTGGAGGTGTGCATTTTGCATGTGCGCGCTACACTCGCCCATGCGCCCCATCAATCCTGGGTTAAAATCATCTGCACATGCGCAGGAGGGTTTGCATATGCGCAGAGTATAATTTTTGATTAAATTTTGCTCCGGTGGACAGATTTCAAGCCAGAGGACCACTTTGGGGGTGTCGCTACTGTTTTGGCGAGCGGGGTGAAATTCCCACTACTGGTTCTAGCAAACCGATCTGAACCGGCAGGAACCCACTTGTGGTCTAAGCCTAGCTCCTGTTCATGTCCCTCTCCTCTCTCTTAAGCTAGGCTAATTTAGGTTTTGCTCCTAACTGTTCTCTTTTCTATAATGCCCTGATTTAGAAAAATACCATTTGGAATTAATTCCTTCAATTTACCCTTACTGAAAACAAAAACAACATTTATTTTTCAAAATTGTGGTTATGCTGTAGTCTTTAAAATATCAGATTTTCCTTCTTTTTCTTTTTGTTGGACACCACAATATCCTGCATGTTTATGTGCACTTGACATGCATCTAATAAGTAGACATGGATGTAAATTAGGATTCTTTGCAATTGGGAGAAAAGCTGGATAGTTCTCATAAACTCTAAGCAAATAATGTGTTTCCTCTGTTACAGCGCTGTGAAACTCCAGCAGGTGGGGTGAAGCTTTGCAATGTGTGGGAAGGTATCCAAGGTATACAAGGCCAGTGTTTAAATGATGAAAACAGCTGTATCTTTGTCTAGCTTCACACAGCTGATTTGGACTCTCCTCTTTTCTACACATGTGTGTACATTCACAGCCACATTAGTTTTCTTTTGAATTTGACTGTGGAAGAGGTAATAGAGGTTTTAGCAGGGAGTAGCATCTTTTTATGGGGATGTGGTGGCTCAGTGACTAAGACTCTAAGCTTGTCGATCAGAAAGGTTGGCAGTTCAGCGGTTCAAATCCCCAGTGCCGCATAATGGAGTGAGCTCCTGTTACTTGCCCCAGGTTCTGCCAACCTAACAGTTCGAAAGCACGTAAAAACGCAAGTAGAAAAATAGGGATCACCTTTGGTGGGAAGGTAACAACACTCCGTGCACCTTTGGCGTTTAATCTTGCCAGCCACATGACCACGCAATCGTCATCAGACAACGCTGGCTCTTTGGCTTAGAAACGGAGATGAGCACCGCTCCCTAGAGTTGGGAACGACTAGTATGCATGTGCGAAGGGAACCTTTATCTTTACTTTAGCATCTTTTTATTTTAAATATCTTTATTAAATTTCCAAAACAAACATTTAAATACAAAACTAACATAAAGGGAAAAGAGGAAGGGAAGGAAGTATCATTTTTTTCTTCTAAAGAATGTGTGCAGCCCTATTATATTATGATTGGTAACGCCATGTATTATACTGGGCTGGCGATTCTCTATTTACTAGTAATGGGATAATCATTCTCTCCCCCCTCCACTACCAACTTTTATAATATTGAAAACCAGCAAATCCATTCCTTGCTTCATGACCAGAAAAATCTCAAGGTTTTCCTAGCACATGGAGAAAAACCTAGAAAACCAGTTTCCATGTCATATTGGAGATGACCGCTGTTCCTAATGAGGGAATATCTATATTTTGTATAAAGTTAAAAAAATTAATGGCCACGCTGTGCATTGAGATGTAGAACATGGCAAGGTAAAAGTATGGGAACATAACTCTCACTAAAAAAAAAAAAACATGCCTTCAGTTACATGGGAAACATTGCAGAAATGTCACAATTTCAAAATGTCACAATTCTCTAGCAGCATCACTACAGAGTTCTTAGGAAATTGTTTTTTTTTAAATCACAGGATAAGAATACTAGTATTAAAGTGGTCATGGCTGTGTTTTTAAAAGGGGATTCTAGAACCTATGGAGGTTCCCCCAACACACCCCTCAAGGGTCCTCAAAATCAAAATTATTTGCAAGCTATTGAAGATACTTGCAAACATTTAAAACAGTGGCAAAGTTCTCATTTTTAAAAATGTGTTAAAATATAGGGCTTTTTCTGATCAATATTTTATTTATGTTAACATCTCATGAATTTAATATTGTTATTTTTACGTGATTTGATAAATATTCCATGAATGCAACAATTTCAATTTCTAAGATATGGAAAATATGGAAAATATAAATATTACCCATATAAACCAAAGCTCTCCTTAAAAGTAGTAAGTGGTCCTAAGAGCAAAAAGTTTAAAAAAAACACCACTATTTAATGGATTGATGACAATATTACAGGTTGCTTTGTAAAATGTTTACAAAGAAATGCTGGATCCCATAGACTTCCTTCTAAAAGAAATGAATGGGGTTTGCACAGACACTTGTTACTGAAACTGTCTGTCCAGCCATGAAGCATGGCTCTTAAAGAACAGCCCGCTTTAATTCTGGTTTTGTTAACCAACAAATGCTACACAGCAGCTGTTATAACTGCAGAGACGCTATATTATACTCTGTTTGATTTGTTTTCATTGAACAATCTTTATTTCGTGAGCATGTCTTATGTTCGGGTAGTCCTCAACTTACAATAATTCATTTAGCGACTGTTTGAAGTTATAATGGCACTGAAAAAGTGACTTATGACCATTTTTTTACACTTATGACCATTGCAGCATCCCCATGGTCACATGATCGAAACTCAGATGCTTGACAAGTGACTCATATTTATGATGGTTGCAGTGTCCCAGGGTCATGTGATCATCTTTTGCGACCTTCTGACAAGCAAAGTCAATGGGGGAGCCAGATTCACGTAACAATCGTGTTGCTAACTTAACAACTGCAGTGATTTCCCTTAACAACTGTGGCAAGAGAGGTCCTAAAATGGGGCAAAATTCACTTAACAAATGTCTTGCTTAGCAACAGAAATCTTGGGCTGTGGTTGTGGTTGTAATTTGAGGACTAAATACCTGTATTTATAATATTGCCACATAATATTTGACACTAGAACTGTGTATACTTAAAAAAAAACATGCTTTGAAAAAAAGTGTTTTGGACTGTTCTACTATTTATTAAAATAACTCCTGAGAGGGAAGATGAAATTCTTTGTGGAAAAAAAAATACTAAAGAGCTTTAAGATTCATATTAACATTAATGAGTCAGCTCCATAAAGCAGTCACAGCACTTTTTCCTCAGGTCCAAATTATGCACTTGGAATTATTTTTGAAGCATAGAGAGCCCCTTTTGAGATGATCAGTGCTAGGGATAAAAGGCAAACAGATGTGAATGTGTAAGTGCGTATAAAGTGGTTTTATCCACAAGACTCACAACTGTCAGTTCTGAGAAGTCTGCCGGACAACAGATACCCAGGTTTTTAGTCCCTATATCTGAATTTAGCTGATACGAATTCAGTAGAAAGTCAAACATTTCCCTCAAATTCAATTTCCAGAAAAGTGCCACCTACCTTCCAGCTTAAACATAAAACAAATTAACACATTTTTTTTATTCATGCCCTTATCTCCCAAATAATTTTGCTTGAGTGAATACTGTTCACAATAGGAATAATAAAATTTCAAGAAGCAAAACTTACAGTGACATATCATGGGTTGTATGAAATACACAAGTTTTTTTTCTCCTGATTTAGTATGATGACAAATATCATCAAAACTCTAAAGCCAGCATGTGCCTCTTCTACAATCCCTCCCTTTTCAAATGTAATTCTTTCTTTCTTTCTTTCTTATGACTTTGATGACAGTTGATTTTGGAAGTGTGCTTCTTCCATCATGTGCTATTACTTCCCCCTGGAATGGGTGGGAGCATAAAAGTCTCTGTACAATGCTGGCTGGTTGTTGACAAAGATCTCCCAGAAATCCTTTGAAATCGGTTCCTTCTCTGGAAGTAGTTGCGGCTGCTGTGAAAAGAACGCTGCCGGTTCCTCAAATATTCTTTGTAGTTCTTGGTCAGCAAGGTGTAGAGGAAAGGGTTGATGCAACTGTTGCTGTAGGTCAGGCAGGTGGTCAGGTAGTTGATGTTCCTAGTGGCTTTAGGAGACAAGGGAAGAGGCTCGTAGTACTGGACGAGCAGCTGCCAGATCCAGAAGGGTAAGAAGCAGGCCCAGAAGACCAGCACAATAGTGAAGATTAAGTAGAGGACTTTTTGGTTGGGCAGCCGCTTGGTCTCTTTCAAGGAAGTGGTCTGAGACACCCAGTAGGTTCTTGCTAGTCTAACATAGAGATACCCGATGACGACACCAGGGCCAACAATGCTGGTGCAGAAGAGAATGGTGATGTAGATCTTGTAAGACAACTTGCTCCAGGTGGGGAGGCAGATATTCTTTTCCCCTTTCACCAGCTGGATCATGATCAGCATCGGCAGGGTGAGAAGCAGAGATGCTACCCAGATAATGAGGGCAATGGCTTTCCGATAACTCTTCGATCTCTTCACGGTGTCCAAAGGTTTCAGCACTGCAAAGTATCTCTCTGTGCTCATCACCATCAAGGTGAAAATGCTAGCGTGCATGGTGAGGAAATCCAGGCTGAAAAGGATCCGGCAACCTGTATCTCCAAAGTACCATTCCTGAATGAAATAAGTCCCCACAATGAAAGGGATAGTGAGAAGGTAGAGCAGGTCTGCTAAGGCCAAGTTGATGATGTAGATATACATAGAGGCAGAGGACCTCATGTAGTGGCACATCACAACCAAGGTGTAGACATTGCCTGTCACTCCAATTATGCACATAAGAGACAGGATGGTCCCGATAGTGCAGGTGGCTACAATATCCTCCAAAGAGTTGGCAGAGAAGGCCTCACCCCATGTGTTGTTGGAAGAAATATTAGGGTTGCTTCTGAGCGGGCTGCCAGTTTCTGTGCCTGTGGCCACTCTAATGGTGGAGGAGATAGTGCCATCCATTCTTGTAAAAGTTCTAGCTTTACATGCCTTGAGCAATCATCGGCAGGCAATATTTGACTCTTTGAAGAGAAGAGGAAACGGAAGGAAGCACTGCTTAGCTGAGATTAATTTCTGTTGAAATGTCAGAAACATCTGTGATCTTCAGCCTTGTATTTATTCTAGAGAAAGGGCAGAAAAAAACACTGTAAGGCAGAATAATATAATGCTGTAGCTTTTTTTCCTCCTTAGGCTTTCTTTATTTCCCAGGCTTATTAGTAGTTGACAGGTTTTTTGGGGGGGATGTTTGGCTGCTTCAGTATTTGTTTCTTTTCAACTTATTGTTAGTCCAGCTCTGGGCAACCAGCTATCTGTAATAGGAAAAAAGGACGGCTTTTCTGTGCAGTTGCTCTAAAGCATTTGCCAGAAGTACCACTGTTCCATATCTATGTAACTGGAATGAACAAGTCTAATCATTAGTCAAAGAAACCTAAATGGCCTTTTGTAAACATTAACTCAGTTCATTAGTGAATTACCTGAGAATACAGTTTCTTTGTGGCTAAGCATATATGGTACTATTCTAGTTTTCCCTGGTGGGACTTTTGGCACAACACTGCTAGAATAAAGCACATCATTCGGATGTGACCACACACACCTTCCTCCTGCTTTCTTTTGCTTTCTCTTTTGGATCTCACAAGGTCTTTATCTTCAAAATCTCCTATGCCAGTGATGGTGAACCTTTTAGGCACCGAGTGCCCAAATTGCACACCCGTGCATGCCGAAATTGAAAGGTATGTGTGTTCATGTGAACCGTGCGCATGCATGGACATGCACAGTCGTATGCGTGGCCATGCATGAATGTATGCATGCATGGATATGCACGAATGAGCGGACATGCGTGCATGCGCAGCAGAGACCCGAAGACCAGTTGGCCGGTGGAAAGCACGGCATTCCAACACCGGTAGCGTGGCAAGAGGTAAGATCTTTCTCTTTTGTGAACTTCTGTTTTGCCATTTGCAGGGAAACAAAAGCTCACGAAAGAAACGCCATGGAGATCTGACCTGGGGCAACCGCAGAGAAGGCTCTGCGTGCCACCTCTGGCACACATGCCATAGGTTTGCCATCCCAGTCCTATGCCCTTATTCTTACATTCTTAGCAATTACATTCCTTTAAACATTTCCTGCTCCTCAGTTTTTCCTTTACTGCTTGATAAATGATATGTCAACTCTCCTTCAGGATTCTGCCACGTGACCACCGCTTTTATGTCCTTTTAAGCCTCTTTTCAAAATCCACCTTTTCAGGGAACTTTTAAAATAGTTCTATATTCTGATATGCAGTTCTATCAAGATATATACAATAGAAAGATTTTTCCTCTGTTTATCCATTCCTCAGTTTCTCTCTTCCCTCCATTTCCTTGGATCTATTTTGTAAAGTGTAAACTCATTGGGGAACCTGGCTTATCATATCTGCTCCTTATAAAATGCTATGTACATTGACAGCACATTATAAATATCAGTAATTCATAATATCTGCATGGTATGAAATATGGCATCTCTGGGCAACCTATTGTTATTTTTCTATCATTATTATATTACTATCATTACGTGATGCACCTTATCATTCTTGACAAATGTATCTTGCATTTTATGTATACTGAGAGCATATGCACCAAAGACAAATTCCTT
>JANHFT010003961.1:39904-50833 GCA_032467955.1 Pseudoxenodon macrops
AGAATTCTATTCTATTCTATTCTATTCTATTCTATTCTATTCTATTCTATTCTATTCTATTCTATTCTATTCTATTAAAGCAATTCAAAACAATAGTAACTGTGTTTAAAATCCATATTCCACTTAGCACTGCTACAGTAGCAATGGGGTACAATTGCAGTTTGCTCTCTAGTAGCCCTTAGAAATTATCATCCACAAATTTGTTTGGCCTTTCAAACCTACTGACCTAGAGGCTATCAGCAAATTTTATGTCAGTAAATTCCATACAATTATGATAATCCTCCTGGAGTTCATTTGAATAATTTGTTACCTTGAGACCTCGAAGCTTCAGCTCCATGAAATTGATTGGCTGTTAATCTCTCTCAGCCTAGTTTACCTCACAGCATTTGTTTATTTGCTATATGGCTTCCATGCAAATTTGCAAGGACTTGAGTGAATGCCCAATAAAATCCACCATGCAAATGTTGGCTTATAGGAACACACACACACACACTGAGAGAGAGAGAGAGAATGGTATTCTTAACCAGACAACTGAGTAATATAAATAATAAATGGTGATGGTGATGTGGATAATATTGTAAGATCTATTCTCAAAGCAATATTAATTTCAAAGGAGAGATTTATGGAGGAAATAATTCATTTCTTTTTCAGGCCCAACAATTCTCACCCTGCCAGTACGTTATGCTCTATTTGCTTTTCAAACAACAGCAGCAATCACATCTTCACCCTCCTGTAGGTTAAATGTATTTAAGTTTATGACTCTTTTGACCCCAAGCTCCTGTTAAGTATTATAGCACTGGTTTTCTGCCAAAACGTTTCTACATCTACTGTATCACTTTGGTCGGTTTGGAAAAAGATTAAAAAGACCCAAGCGATAATTTCCCTTCCCCCTCCCCACTCCAAAAGAGCAGAACAACTCGCTGTGCTGAACTGATTTTACAACTGAATCAGTTTGTCAAATCAAATTTTCAGCATGCCCGGGGAGGTCTAGAGAAACACCTCAGCAGACGCTGGATATAACTGAGCTTTACATTTTGCATTAACCCAAGCACATCACACATTTTTCAAGCTACTTAGACAGAAATTTATCTTTCCCCTCAGTCAGTCTGTCAACCATCCACATTTCAAGGGCTTACTCAAAATAAGGGGAGAAAACAGCAAACAAAGTAAACATATAAAATCTAGATTCAAACCTGACTTCAGTAAAATCCAGTTGATGAGATTTCTTCTTGGGCAATAAAATAAAATAAAGGGTGGAGGAAAAAAAAAAAAACCAGCAGATTTGGCCAGAATGTGACTAAAGGGTCTTTGCAGACAGAAAGAAACAGCCTGGGACCCAAAAGCTTAAGGCATTTGGAATGGGTGTGCGGAAAAGAGACGGGGAGAGCCAAGTATGTTTGAAATCTGTGCCCTCCCAATCTCCACATTCACTCGTGCTTGCTATTTATGCTGCTCGATGACGCTCAGCATTGTGGAACTGCCTTTGCACAGCGCTAGGTAGGGTTACTTTGAAGAGAAAGCAACATTTCAAAAATCGGAGGCAGCCCTCCGCTGCTGAATCCTTGCTGCCCCAAGAGAGGGCGAGTCACAGAAATGATCTGGGCTGTTTCTTCCTTTCTAGAAGAAGCTGGGGAGCCATACTCCAGCTCCTTTCCCTAAATGGTGCCTAGGAATCTCTCTATTCATAGCAGACCCTTTGGGAACAAAAACGGTGTCAGCAAAGCTTCTTTTTTTTTTCCTGGAGGAGGGGTGGAGTAAATTTACCAACAAAGGTTTTTGTACTGAATGTAAATCTTCAAAACGGCTGAGTTTTGTATGGATCTGAAGACTTACGGTGTACTCTTATGGATATTACAAAGGAGCTATCATTTTGATGATGAGAAACAGTTCTCTGTGAAAAAAATAGTTCTCTGACTTGTTCTGATCCCTTTGTACTCTTAAAAAAATACCTATCACAGTTTTCTTTTGGGGAGAGGGAGAGAAAGAGGGAAAAGAGAAAAATGAATTCTTTGATCAAAAAAAACCCCCTCTTTTAGGTAGGGGCCCAACCACTTTCTTCTCCTTCCCCTCTTGTGTAGTGTACTCATTGTGGACAGCATGATGGCTTGGTGACTCCAGTAAATAGAGACAAGAGAAAAGAATCAGCTTTCTCGGTGGTTTTTCTCCATTCTGAGAGTCTTTGGACAGAGACACTCTTATTCCCTGAAAAAAATGGAGAAAGTGTTATTGTTTTGATGGTCCTAGCAAACATTTCATGTAGCATGACATCCTTGGTGTTAATTACTGTCCCCTTGGTAGAGGCAACTTTGCAGGCTTCTAACAAGACCCGGGAATCAAGCTCCCTTCACAGTGTCCAGTTAGTTCTGCAGTTCAGAATGCAGTGATATGATCCAGACAAACAAGCTGCTTACAGCCTGCTGTTCTGAATATGACTGGGGGCTTTTCCACACTACTGCCTTAAGCTGCTTCACTACCAAGCGTAGAGTATACTGGTTGGAAACTAAGCCAGCTTAAGATAACCTCTTCTGCCTTTCATTTCTTCTTCTGATTTGGCCATGCTGATCTTCTATCCAGATGGTATTTACCATGACTCCTGTCTGGGGGGTTCCTTTGTTTCTCTATCACCCTCACCCATGCCAGGAAATCTGGCTCCAATTTTTTCCCCTTTTCAATGAACAATTCTTTAAGATCATATGGTTTCTATGGACAGATTTGTATGACTCTCCTCCATCAGAGGTGGGTTCCTGCCGGTTCAGACTGGTTTGCTAGAACCCCTAGCAGGAATTTCCCCCCGCTCACCAAGCCGGCAGCGACAGACGGTTGGACATGCCCCCGAACCAGTCCTCTGACTGAAAATCGGTTCTCCTGGTGGAAATTGTCTCAAAAATAACTCTCTGCACATGCACAAACCCTCCTGTGCATGTGCAGAGGGTTATTTTTGAGGTAATACCTGGATATGATGGGGGTGTGTGCGCAAGCGCAGCAAGCGCATGCACAGAAAATGCGTACTTCTGTCACGACCTGAACCAGAAGGAAAGGTAAGTAGAACCCACCCCTGTTCTCTATTGTCTCCTACCTGCTGTACTTAATACCTTTCCCTATAGTGCACTTACTGAGGGACGAGTAGCAGGGGTGGGTTCTAATTTACCTTGCTAGTGGTTTGCTGCGTCCTGTGCTGCGGGGGGCGCCTCATGCGCACGCGGCACACCCTGTGCGCGCACGCCTGCATAGTAGAAAAAAGCCCCAATTTTTTTCTAAAAAGGGCCGAAAACAAGATGGCGACACATGCGCAGTGCCGGAAACTCAGCTTCTGCACATGCGCAGAAGAAAGAAAATCTGGGGAAAAAATCCCCCCCTCAAAAAAAGGCTGAAAACAAGATGCCAACGTATGTGCAGTGCCAGAAACTCAGTTTCTGCGCATGCACAGAAGAAGAAAAATCGCCCCCAAATTAAAAACAAAATCCCCAAAAAAGATGTCGGCACCCACGGAGCAACAGAATCGGCTCTGTGACGTCACCAACGGCCTACCTACTCGGTAAAACTGGTCCAAACCGGTAGGAACCCACCTCTGATGGGTAGAAATAACAACAGAGTCACCCTCATTTCCAATGAAATGGGCTTCCTGTGACATGGGCTGAAAGGGGAAATGTATTGATTGATTTGTATTTTGACAGAATAACAAAACTGGAAGGGCTTTGGAAGTCTTCTAGTCTAACGCTGTGCTCTAGCAGGAGATCCTATACCATTTCAAATAAATGGCTATCCAATCTCTTCTTAAAAAACCTCCCCCACAACGTCTGGAGGCAAACCTTTCCACTGGTTAACTGGAATGGTTAATTCTAATTATCAGGGAAATTCTCCTTAGTTCTATATTAGTTATCTCCTTGATTAGTTTCCATCCTGCGCTTCTTGCCCTGCACTTTGGGTACTTTTGAAGAATTGGTTGATCCCCTCATTTTTGTAGCAGCCCCTCAAATGTTGGAAGTCTGACATCATGTCATCCCTAGCCCTTCTTTAAATAGTTCAGTTCACCTGATTAAAAGAAGAGAAAAAGTGGTTGGTGCCCACCTTGTATAGTTGCTCAATGAAAATGATTTAAAAAACAAAACAGCGGTAGAAGGCAGTAGCCAACATTCCTACCACACTGTACGGTGTCCAATTTGCCTACATGAAACGGATCACAGC
Source organism: Pseudoxenodon macrops (assembly GCA_032467955.1). Taxonomy (NCBI): domain Eukaryota; kingdom Metazoa; phylum Chordata; class Lepidosauria; order Squamata; family Pseudoxenodontidae; genus Pseudoxenodon; species Pseudoxenodon macrops. The sequence continues at coordinate 44,090 of JANHFT010003961.1, forward strand.
AGGACACCTGCCCTGTGTGCTGCCAGAAGTAAAAAAACACACACACTGCTTTTGACACGTAGCAGAAAAAGATGGTCAGAGGTTGCCTTCCCAGTGGGTGGAGGGCCGGTAGAGAACACAATGTGCATTCCTGCCATCAAGAAAAGGTCTGCGGCCCGTACTCCCACCAGGACAACTTCATTGTGCGGATCAACCTTGTGATTGGCAGCTTCTGTCCAGAGAATTACAGTTCCATCTCTTTTGCAAAATGTGCCAGATGTGGCTGCTTTTGGGACAGCTAAACTCATACCGAGGGAGAATATTTTCTAATACTTTTACTGGGGCTTAGAGTTTAGGTCCTAGAATAGGGACCTCAAACGGTTTAGCCTTTCTTCTGTTGATTGTATGGCTGTGCAGAAAGAAAACCAGGAACTAAAACTTTAGAGGAAGTACCTTCATGTAAATAAATCAGTCACTTGTTGATGTGCTTGTGGTGAGTGAGGAAAGATACCTTTTAAAAATCCTATATCTGAAAAAAGAAGAAGCAATAACACCAGGAGTCAAAACTGTGGAGCAATGCTTTTAATGCGAATGAATAAATCATTTCTTTTACTTTTATTTGTTGCAAATTTATTGGGATTTTCATTCCGCTTGTGTTTGTTTTTCCTTTACATTTGGGGAAGGAAAGAAGGCCAAGAATTAAGAAAGCAGGAGGCTCATTTATTTTTGAGAAACAAATCAAGTCTGAGAGTTTCTGAAGGAGCAGAGAATGCAAATTATATTTGTTTGGGTTTTTTTTTTTGGCGGGAGGGTGTGAGTGAAGATAAAACAAGGAATGGCACAGGGAGTTAGAGGCAGCGTTATAATTGAAATTAATTGACAGTATCATAGCCTTTGGGCTGAAAACAATTCAGGTGTTGAAAGATGGTAGAGAGGAGTTACTGAAAACTCCAACCCCTTGCTGACCTCTAGATATCCTCTGGAGTTTTCATCTGAGATTTCTTAGCTCTAAATCTTATATTTTGGTAGCAACATGTGAGAATAGTTTTAAGGAAATTTAATTGGGGTTTCAGAGAAGGAGGAATCAAACCACAGTTGGAAATTATTTCAGGAAGATAAATTATAAGAGATCTGGACATGAACAAACTGTTCTTTTGAATGTAATAGCATCAAAATCTATAGGATTTCAGTTATGTCCTGTGTAAAGGAACAGTCTCTAGAACACTAAATTGACCAGAATGGCACATATTGTCAACTGCCCCATTACTTCCCTATAATTATTGCTGAGGCAGAATGAAGCAGCTGCCTCAGGTTTGGATCAGAGGAAAACGTAGCTATTTCATATATTGATGTGTAGAATTTACCCCTGGGATGTAGGTTTGGGGGGGAGGGCACACAAAATGCCCTCTGTGTGAGATGACAAATTGAATCACTCCTTGTACAAAAGAAAAGCCACTACAGATAGTCCCTGATTTACGACCACAGTTAAGTCCAAAATTTCTGTTGCTAAGTGAGACAGTTGTTAAGTGAATTATGTCCCATTTTACAAGCTTTCTTGCCAGAGTTGTTAAGTGAATCACTGCAGTTGTTCGGTTAGCAACATGATTGGTACGTAAATCTAGCTCCCCCATTGACTTTGCTGTCAAAAGGGAATCACATGGACTCCGGGACACTGCAACGGTCATTAATATGAACCAGTTGCCAAGCATCTGAATTTTGATCACATGACCTTGGAGTGTGTGTGTGTGCTATAATGGTCATAAGTGTGAGAAATGGTCATAGGTCACTTTTTTCAGTGGTGTAACTTCAAATGGTCACTAAATGAACTGTCATAAATTGAAGTATGTCGTTTCGCAGAATATTTTTATAATGTTCTGATTTTGGCATGTAAGCATCAAATGCGATGCAAGAGGCCTCTCCTAATTTACAAAGCCTTAGCAGCTGGTAGTATCTGGCTGACTTTGAGATTAGAAGCTATGTAGGGTGAGGCCTGGCTAGGACTTTGATGAGATCCCTCCAATCTACTTTGGTAATTTGGCCAGAAAAAGTGCATTGACATATTGATGAAATACCCTTGAAGAATTAGAATCATCTTAAAGAATTTACTTTACTAATACTGCCTGAAGGTTTGCTTTTTCCCCCGTATGGTGGATATTCTTTTGCCCCATCTATTGAGCAACTTAATACCAAACATTACTTCTAAAGTGGAAGACATAGTCTGCCTATTGAAAAAAGTGTTTTATAGCAAACCTGCTCTGCATGTCCCAGAGATTCATGCTTTCCTACTTATAGAAAATATACTTTTATTTACAGCCACTACAGACATCCGACTCCTAGACCCCCTCCCCCTCCCCCTCCCACTGTGCTCTACTACAGCCTTTTGAATTTCTGGGATAATAGCAATTGAATAGCTCAATGGGGAATTGATGGTCTTGACTCTTGGTAGGCAGGGGGTCATGGCTTGGCAAGGGAGAAAATGTTTTCATTTCACATTGAATCCACTCTCTTCGTAGCAAATGATGATTTGTCAATGTGAGACAATTTGGCTCATTGACGTCTGTTTTTATACATCATTTCTGTAAAGGTTTAATCCAAAAGAGGAAAATCAGTGTGCTAAAATCAGAGGAAACCCACTGGGCCGTTTTAGCAAATGCGAAACATGCTTTTTAGTATGGTTTTCCAAATATATTTTGGAATATTTTGGAATATCTGTATACATGAGGCAACTGTATTTTATTCTTTTTTTTCTTTCTTTCCTGGCATCTTCTTCCAATTTCCTCATTCCAGAACCATTTTTTTTCTTTTTTACCTCAGGATTTCCAGTACCTCTACTGCTCCCCAGGAACCCAGCATCAAAGGAAGTTGCTAAAATGAAGAAATGTCAGGTGGGAAGGAGAGACAACTGTCCAACAACTGAGATGTTATTTTGCTGAAAGAAATCTACCACTGAAAAATCCCTTTGTTTAGGATGCATCTTATCCTATAAGGTTAGCTGTAACTAGACCTTACTCCTATAAATGCTAAAAGGCCTGTTTCTTACAGATGTTAGGATGGGAATTTTCTGAAATCTGCTCTCACGCAGCCAATTCTGCTGAACATTATGACTAAAAGCTTAAAAAGTTGCTAGAAGACCTGGAGATTGCCAAGGTTCCATCCCTTTCATTGATTCAATCCTTGCAGGGTATGGCTCATCAGGGGAAATGACTTTTGTAAATCTAGACATATCATCTGATTGAAACGGATCTAGTATTTATAGTAGCGACTAATGTTGAGGGAAGTTGTAGATCAATAGGCTCTGGTGGGGCTATCAATTCCCCATCTAATTTGGAAAGATCTCAAAATTTGGCTACAAGCTCGAAATCCTTTGCTAAGCTTTTGCACCAGTAGACAACAGAAAAAAACAGAACAACATACTAAACATCCAATGAAATCATGTAGCTGACTTCACACACCAAGAACACACCAAACCATAATGTCTGTTTATCTTTACAACATACAAACCACTGTTTAGTGTAACATGTAATTTTTTTGGAACTGATAACCATATGAACACAGATAAATAAAGAAATAAACAAACAAACAAACAAACAAACAAACACACACACACACACACACAGAGAGAGCCAGCTTGATGCAGTTGTTAAGGTACCAACCTAGAAAGTGGGAGACTGGGCGTTCTAGTCCTGTTTTAGGAATAAAGCCACCTGGGTGGCCTTGAGCCAGTCAGTCTCTCTCAGATCTAGGAAACAGGTAAGGGCAGGTAAACCTTACCTGAAATCTTCTGAAATCTTGCCAAGAAAACAGCAGGAGCTTGTCCAGGCATTTGCCAGGACTTAAAAACAAATAAACTCCTTCAAAAGAGCGTCTTCTCGCTGAAAACTCAATTTCTTCTTTTCTTCCATTTCTTCCTTCTTTTCACTTTTAATCGTCCTATTTTAGCTTTCTCCAGTATTCTTGCAAAACTTTCACCAACCAAATCCAAATTCATTTTGCAAATGAATCTCAGGAGAGATAAAACAGCAATTTTAGTTGTTTAAATTGTATAAATTGGCTCTTCAAGCTGCCATTCGTTTGATTTGTTAAACTAAAGTTGTTTTGTTTTCCACTATGTGAACTAACTACATTTCCATCCAAACCAAAAGGGTCTTGAAATTACCCTACTAAAATATTTAACCATGCATTTATTTCAGCTACGGTCCTTTCTTTTTTATAATTTGCAGCTTTTAAGGAATAGAAAGAATATGGCCATGAATCAAAATAGATTCACAGTGGGTGAAATGAAAGGTTTAGCAGACAAAGGTCCACAAAGCAACTCAAAATCCCAGAATCACAAGTTGGTCTTATACTATGGAAACCAAACAACTGTCTGTCCTTTCAGAGGACCATGAAGATGATATTGAAGAAGATAGATGGTGGCTATTATGAACACATGAGCTTGGGCCTGGGAAACTAATCAAGGAGAGAAGCAACCTAGAATTTAGGAGAAATTTCCTAACAGTGAGAACAATTAACCAGTGGAACAGCTTCAGAAGTTGCGGGTGCTCCATCACTGAAAGTTTTTAAGAAGAGACTGGACAGCCACTTGTCTGAAATGGTATAGAGTCTCCTACTTGAGCAAGAGGTTGGACTAGAACACCTCCAAGATTCCTTCCAGCTCTGTTATTCTAAAAAAAAACCATAATCTTAGTCTCAGGAAAGGGGAAGGGTGAGAAAGAAGATTGAAGGCAAATATCCCAGGATAATGTTGCACGATACAAACTGGACCAGAGGTTTACTCTTCTGAGCTTTCAGACTGATACTGGAGCCCATCTTCAGGGAATGTCTCTCTACCAAAATATGTGCTTTGGGCTATTCCATCAGTCATATTTATGTGGTGTCTTCCAATTGGTTGATGGCTGGTGATTGGCTGTTGTTTCCTTGTACTGCCAGTAAGTAGTATTCACTTACTGTCCCTATTTATTCACAAATGTGAGCGTGTGCATTTTGCATGTGCGCCCGGCCTCAAAAAACATGCCTAAATAGGATGGCATAGAGTACACATTGAAAGTCACCCCAAATCCCTCACCCAGATCCAGCACTAAGAATCTAATCAGCATCCAATATGAAGTTGTGGAAAAGCTCCTCTTCAGGTATTTCTCCCATCTGGAGTCTCAGGATGATTGGCCTTGACAAAGTATAAACAACTCCACTTAACAGCACCATAATTCATGAGTGCAAACCTCTCTTCCAATTCTCATGGGACTACTACACACCAGCTTTTCTTCCTGATCCCAAATGCCCATGCCCCCCTCCATGTTTTTATGGTAGCCGATAGCAAGCATATTGCAGAAACCATGCTGTACACAGTGGAAACTTGGAGGTTTACTTTCTCTGTAGCTACCATAGCCTTTGGAATATCTCCCATTTGAGATTTTCCTACCCTTTTAGTTTTCAAGAAAGCTCTGAAGATCTGGCTCTTCCATCAAGCATTGGGCTAGGATGGGGTTGACTCAGGAGGTCAACAGCATGGGTGATTTTGTTTTATTTCCACCAACTTTCTTGCCCATTGCCCTTTGAAAGCCCCTGACTCACAACTTAGTCTGGCCTGGGGAAGTTCCTGTTTGCCCTATCAGCTCTTTAGCTCTTTCCTTTTATGCCAATTCATGCTCTGAAACAAGTAATTGACTTTCTGATCTCTGACCAGCAGCTTCATTTGAGACATTTTTCCTCTCTCTGCTCCCAGGAATACATGGATTCCATCTGCACCAAGGAAAACAGCCTGGCGTTATTCACGGGAGCATAAACCCACTAGAGGGGAGATTTCAGAGAAGCATATTTAAAAACAATTGAGGCAACTGTATGGCCCTCCAAATATTGTTGAATTTCAACTTCCATCATCTCCCATTATTGACCCTGCTGGTGAGGATTAATGGAAGGGGAGTTCAACAACTTTGCAAGACAAGATCCTTGGTGAGGAGCCAAATAGCAACTGCCTGAAAGTGGGGAGATAAAAAGCCATGCCTCTGGAGATGGCTGACTCTTCTTCACTGGAGTTTGTGACTCAGAGTTGAACTGAAGGGTCAAGAACATGGTTGAACAAAAGGTCATTCAAATCAAAACATTACAAGAGAATCTTCCTAGGAGACTTGCTCTAACAGATGAAAATCAGAAAGAATATAGTTCTTTAAAGATTTTGGCTAAAACGTATCACATTAGAATCCAGAGTCAGCTTGGTATTCACTGGTTTGTGTCCCTTTTCATAATATGAAGAAGGCAAAACACTGGGGCTGGGAGTCCAGAGCAAAAATCAAACCAAACACTTGTTGGTTACAACAAATTATTTCAATTAAAATTGAAGTCTATTCAATTTCTTTATCATTGCTATCACTTTGATCCAGAAATGATCTGGACCTTTTGCATCTGTTAGAATATCTGTTGTGATATACATAGAGCATATATGATAGGACACATATTTTACTGGGTCTGGTTAATCAGATTTCTAGATAACAGATAATGTGGCCAGCTTAGATATAGTCAATCTTCTCAAGATGCACTTTAGGTTACTTAAAGAAATGAGACATTTATCCACCAGTAACTGCCAATGGCAAATCTTATTTGTGGTCTTGAGAAGATAGCAATCAACATTTCTTCTTACAAATTGGGGCAGTCTATCTTCCAAACATTTGCCAGTTGCACCAGGATCAGACCCAGAGAGTAACATTATATTTATTCTTCAGTTCCTCTATGGACTTTCTTGCCAAACTTTCAACATGTTTTGTATATGCT